>VZTB01009909.1:437708-492690 GCA_013397245.1 Thryothorus ludovicianus
CCGGCCCCGAAACCCGGCCCCGTAAACCGGGCCCAAAACCCGGTCTCAAACCCGGCCCACAACCCGGCCCCGAAACCCGGCCCCAGAACCCGGCCCCGGGCTTCCCCTGTCGCCTCCCCCCTGAGCGCCGCGGTGCTTACCGCGGTGTTCCCCGCAGGATTCCCGCACCATATTCCCAGCTGTCTCGCTGCTTTCTCGCTGCTTTCTCGCTGTTTTTCTCACTGTTTTACACCCTCGCATCTGCTGTCAGTAGAAGGTTGCGGTTTGTGTCCTCCGCTGTCATCACAGCCCGCGGGTGCCCGGCTGCGCTCCGGACATCGCCGCTCGGTTGTGGTCCATCAGGTGCGCGGTTCTGGCTCAGGTGGCATTGCGAGGCAATCCGTGGATGTGTGGAAGCAGTTTTGTGGTTCGCTTTCCGCCACACGTGGGTAGTTAGCCATCGCACGGGCTGCTCGCATCGCTCGGCGTTCCTTCAGTGCCGGGGCCAGCAGCTGTTTCCATGGGCTTTGGTAATTTGCTGGTGCCTGGCACTTCAGGGATGCCTCATTAAACCAGCCGGCCCTTCATGGGATGTCTGAGCAGGAGGAAATTCAAAGTATTTCTCTGCCTGGTTCTTTTGATCTTAAGAATCTAAATGTAGGATCTGTAAGGATCGTTCCATGATCTAAAGAGTCTAAATGTAGAGGTCGTTTTAGTTCAGTGCAAACATATTGATTCTTCTGGGGGTGGAAACATACTCTCCTCCTTTGGCTTTGTCAGAAAGTTAAACACCTTGTATACACTTGTTTTTCAAGCTCTCTTTGTAGCTGAAGGAGAGAAATAGTTTGCTGCAGAGAGTGGTTCATCCCATCCTGAAATGTGTGAGATGTGTGAAAAGAATTCCCTTTGGAGCTGCTGTCTGTGTCTATGGCCTGAAACTGTATCATGGGTTAAGTCTAAATATCTAACATCTAAAGGAGTACATTTAGGCAAAGTAAGTCCAGTTCTCTGTCATTCATGACCAAAAGAATGACCTTTCTTAGCTTACCACATTTCCCATAACCTCTCCTCCACCAAGCCAAATAATCCTTACCCTGACTGACTGACTATCTGAATTTCCACAAATATTATTTCAGCAGGTCAAAACAGAACTCACCAAATCCTCAGGTAATTATGGACTGCTAATCCTGTGATGGGGGCATTAGGTCTGCTTCATTTGTATGTGTGTAGTTCCCATGTTGGTGCTAATACTTCACATCTTTCTTAGAACCTACAGTGAATGACTACAAGCCCAAAAGTCTCTTTCTTCACTCTGCAGTCTCTAATAGGAGATGACAGTAGACTTTAAATTTTCAGTTCTCATCCTTAAAACTTCATGGTCACACTCAGTACATCTCAGTTCTGTCCTAATATGCTAGGTTATCCCAAGCCCTCAGCTTGTCTTAATTCCAATTATGATACTCTAATTCGGCAGCAGAAGTGCCCTGGCACTGAAATTTTTGCACTATTTCAACTCTCTGAGCTGAAAGTAATACTTGGAGCCTATGAGCCAGATTGGATGTAGTCATATGTAGATAAGAGTATTTTTTCCTACTGTCAAGCATGAGTCCTCTGAGATTCCAGCTTTTTTTTTGTAGTCACTTTACTCCCTTGAACTAGTGATATCTTAACTACCAGTTTAAAGCAGAAGTATCAAAGGAAGCCAGTGATAATATGAAGTGTCACTGAATGAGAAATTAATCTCTGTCTACAGAGATGTGTGCTGCATGCCCAAGGTATTGTGATAAAACACATTTGGGAACTGTTTCTTCTGCAAGAAGATATTTTTTTATATATATACCAAACACTTGTATTATATGTGAAGTGTTTTGATAAGACAACTGCACTATGTCTCCTGGAAGGCTGGTTTATTGACATTTATAGTGGTACTTGCTGCGTGAGGAACAAATTGCTGAGCTGTTTTTCAGGTTGTCTTCAGCTCCTGGAGACATACAGAACAATAAGGGAGACTCTGAAGCCACAGGGGAGAGAGAAGCAGTGAACATGCTTCAGTCCTTCCCTGCAGTGTGAGCCAAAGTCCCTTCTAGACCATGCTCATGCCTCAGTACAATTCATTCTCTTCTGCTATTGCAAACCTGCCCTTGGGTTCTTTCTCACACCAGGCAGAATAACACTGGAATGAAGATTGTGCAAAAAACCCCAACATTTTACCATCAAAAATCCAAATTTCTCATCACCTTTTATTGCTTGTCAGCAGCTTGCAGGCCAGTGTTTTGGGGATAGTCACAGTATGAAGCCTATGGGGTCTGTGTGCAGCTTTCACTTCCAGGTGTATGGTTGGAAAGAGATGACCCATGCTTAAGGATAAAACAGGACAAGACAGACACAAACCTACTCAATCCTGTATTCCTGCACCTCAGTCTCAAGGGAAGTTATTACTATAATTCTGTGAGAGAAGTTAACAAGAGAATCTGCTAATTACATATTTTTCTATCTGTTAATAAATTGCAGCACCCTAGACAACCTATGGTATGTATAATAGATACTAAAATTTGGCATAATTACAGCACAGTAAAATATAAGAAATGCACAAAATTATGAGAGTTTCAATAGAAGAAATGCACAGTGTTGTGAGAGTTTTTTCTTGAATTCCTGGTGTATTTTCTTCTTCCACAGCTAGGACATCTTCTGTTGGGAAGTTAGTGGAATTGCATGTGTTCAGCTCACTCTTATGTTTCTACCACAATATTTCCACCAATGACTTTCTTTTCGTACACAGAGGGACACAAGGTTCTGGAACTGTTTCTTCAAATAATTCAAAGTAATTCAAATCACTGTGTAATGTCAAGTAGTGTTATTCATGGTTATGGTTCATGTGGGAGTGGGAACATGTTGAGGGTTTTTTTGTACAAAAACTACATACTTATACATATTGTGTTAGGATATATGCAATTAAAACCACAACTAAGTTATATCTGGAAGGAAGATGCCTAAATGTTTTATTTTTAGATATGTCAAGAGTATTTTCTGTTTGTTTTGGCTGGGTATTTAAGTGCTTATAGTGAAGTATAAGAAAAGGAAGAGAACCTATTTGAATACCATAGATGATGGAGTGTGTAAGGAATCTGCCAGCATCCCCTTTTTAGACTTTATATTTACAAACAAAACAAAACAACAATGAATCCAAACCAAAAAAAACCTAAACAAAAGCTAAACATACAATATGTGCATTATGAGCACCAGCTCTGCCACTGCAGAGCAGTGAACACCTGATTTGTACTGCCTGAAAAGCAAAGCAGGCCATCTGCTTTGTGTCAGCATGGCAGATTCTGCATTCTGGAGTCAGAGCTTCATCCAGACAAAGGTGTGAAGAGGACTTAATTGGAGAAACCGTGTAAAAAGAAGATCAAAGGCGTATCTTAAAAGAGGAACATTATTAATGTAGTCTTAACCTATTCTTTAAAACTGAAAAGAATGTGTGCTAGCCTTTCCCTTTGGTGGTCCAGCCCTGCTGCTTTCACCGTGTCTGCATGTGCAGACATGTTGAGACTTTGTGCAGAAGTCAGTACAGGAAGGATAAATTGCTTTAATCCTGCTCACACTCTCAACAAGGACCTGCCGTGGGATGTGAGATGTGTTGGCCTTGCTCTGGCTCTCTGCCCAGGGGCAAATCCCTTCCTGAGCAAGTGACATTAGATTGTCAATTAGTTACCACATTCATCAAAAGCCTGTGGCATATTTTCTCTTTTCTCTCACACACAAACGAATTCAGACTTCAGAGTCAGCTTGATATGAGATCAGCTTCAATAATTCAGGTCAACAATTAACATTTACCTGTAATTTTTCTTCATATATTTCTCTAAAGGATTAGCAAAGTGGATTTTTCTGTCAGAAGAGAAGATGTCTTTAGCACAGGTGCAGTTCTGGCACTCTGGGAAGTGCTGGTGGCCTGCATTTACAGTAAACATAGAAAAGAGGTCTGGTAGCAGGGCACAGTGCATTTGCATGACAGAACTGCAAGGTAAGCCTGCCTTTTGAACATGGCCAGGCTGCTGGCAAGGTCATGGAGAGCTGTGAAATGATCTAGGAGCTGAGCCCCCTGAGAGGCATGCTTCCATTTCCTTCCAGGAATACTGCCAGGGAGCAGTGTTTTAAATCTAATGATAACACGGATCAAATAACCTTTCCCTGCTTCAGGTATTTGCTTAGAGGTCAACATCCTCTTTGTTTTAAGAAAACTTGAAGACCTGGCCTAGCCTAGAGTTACAGTGGAGGAGCTATTTTCCCTTAGGCATTAATTTCTGGAAACATTTCTGGACAATGGAGTTTAGAGTGCAAATAATATTGAAAAGTCTATCCCGATCAACTGTTTCCAAAGATTTTTTTAAAAGGCAGAAAAACTCTCACTTACTTATTCTGAAATGAGCTGTACATACCATGGGGCAATCCCCAGTAATTTTTCCTCAGGCTTTTGAGCCATTTTGGTGCTGATGCTACCCCTGACATAAACCAGAGTCCAGGACTGTTCTCACTCATGCCTGTGTGGAAGGGTCTGCCTGTACATTTATAGTACTTTGAAGATTATCACTGTTTTTTTTTCTGAAGCTGCAGAATAGGCCAGCAAAGACACAAAGGCTGATTTGAAAATGCATGCTACTCACATCATTGCTGCTAGTTTCTAACAGCAGAGGCATAGATGTGTTTCTCAGAGTGGAGAATGTTGTTTCAGTCACTGACACTTCTGAGGCAGTTTCACACAGAACACTGAACAGGGTGAAAACTTTCACTTTGAGCAAAGGAAGAGTTATAATAGAGCCTACATACCTGTACCTTTTCATGTCTGTCCCTTCCCACAGCTCTCCCAGACCAAACATTCAATTCCCCAAACTGATGATGGCCAAAAAAACGAGATTCAGTTAACTGTGAAAATGTATTTTCAACAAAAAACTGTAACTACGGAGCTCTTGAACAACAACACGGGAAAAGTCAAAGACTGTCAAATTTCTGCAGAGGAAGATCCTAGCACAGCAGGGTATCTCAGAGGAAAAGACATTAGGACTGTACTGCCAAAAATCCTTGTCTTTTGTGCACCTCTTTGCTTTGGCAAGCTGCAGGCAAACTGGAGGACACAGCACAGACCTGGCAGGGTCAAGAGGGACTTTCAGCTCTCCCATTAAAGCAGCGTGTAGGATCCATCAGGTAAGGCAATATCCGTGTAAACATCTGGTAATAGCTGCACATGGGGCTGTCAGGGCATCACCTTTGTGTTTGTTTATCTCAGGCGAGTTCTCATAGGGATGACCAGAACACTCCTACAATGAGCAGAAACACACAAAATGATGAAAACAGTTTGAAAGTGCCCAAACGCTCATGTTCAATTTGTGAAACTCACACTTGTTGAAAAAACCTCTCTCAGGGCAAAGAAGGCAGTTTTCCTCTCATGCTTGCACGTAGTGCATTCTTGATCTGACAAGACTTGCAACCACAAGAGAGCACTCTTTCCTTTGAAGATGTCTCAGCTTCCCCAGAAAGATACAGATAGGCCACATAAGTTTTGCAAACTGCTTGTGAGCTGGTTCAGTTAAGACCAGAGCAGCCGAAACAACAAAGCCTGCAGTTGTCTTTTGGATTTCATTGTGAAAAGCCTTTGGGTAGTTTTTAGATGACAGAAGATCCTTGGTTCCTGAGAGTGAGGAGTTCTGCCAAAACTTTGAAGATCCCTGTAAACTTTGCAAATTACCCATCTTTTGGAGACAATTATATCAAACGATATAATGGATTACAATACATGAGAAGTGTTTAGAGCCTGGAAGATTATTTATGTTTGGCATTAACTCTTATGGCCATAATTTCAAGTGGAGAGAAAAGGAATACACAGGAACCCTCTCATTATCTTTTGAAATATGAAGATCACAGGAAAAGAAGGGTTTAAATTGTGGAGTGATGGTCCTCAAAACCTGTCTGTACATTAACTGGCATCCCACACCTATAAAAACAACAAGGCTTCCCAGGCACAGTGTGGACCCCATGAGTTGTTAGCCTTGCTTTGAGATCTGAGTTTTCACACACCACAGGAGGAAACTGCAGCCTGTGGGGCAGGCTACCTGTACAAATGTTGGATTAATACGTTGGAAGCCAAATTCAGGAACTAAAAACCCCCTGGCGAGGAAAAAAGAGAAGCATGGACAGCACTAAAGACGATGCTAAGACGAAGAGGATTGCATTTCCCAGAGCTGTGTCCTTGGCCAACAGCCACACGCCCCACCATGGGCTACCCCTGAGAGAGCCCTTCGGGGTTCCCCTTTGGGAGCAAGCCTACTCTGGGCACACAGCTGGCATCTCCTACATCCCCTTCCCTGGCTACGTGGGCATCTGTGAGTGTTCCCTGGAGCCGGCCTTCGTCCGCAAGAGGAACGAGCGGGAGCGGCAGCGGGTGCGCTGCGTCAACGAGGGCTACACCCGCCTCAGGGAGCACCTGCCCCGGGAGCTCACCGACAGGCGCCTCAGCAAGGTGGAGACCCTGAGAGCTGCCATAAGCTACATCAAGCACCTGCAGAGCCTGCTGGACTGCCATCCCTTGGGCTCCACCGCCGAGGAAACGCTCTCGGCCCAGGAGCGCCCAGGAAATCCCAGCGCGGCTTCCCCACGGGAGTGCAACAGCGATGGAGAGTCCAAAAGTTCTTCAGCATCGTCCCCCTACAGTGAATTTGGAGAGACGGGCACCTAGGTCTCCTCTCTGGACACAGAAAGCTTCAAGCTGGGATGAAAAAACAATTTCAAACCTTGGGGAATTTTCTGCAGATGAAATCTGAAATCGGGGAAAGGAAAAGCAGATAGGGAAGGCAAGAAAAAGGTATTTTCAGTCTGTCAAAGGACTTCAAATGTTTGCTGTATAAAACTTAAATGTCATTTGTAAACAAACAGGTATCTCTCAGCTGTGTTACTAAGCTTCCTTTGGACTGTTAAACTGGAGCAACATTTGCATTCTACTTTTTATTCAGCTTTTTATTCCGTTCTATTTTCTTTTGTTTTTCACTTGAGACAGTAAAACCAGGTAAATCCATTTCAGGAAATTCCCCTCCCCTTTCTCCTGCTTTGTCCAGTGAGTTTTGCTCTCTGTTTTTCCTGACTGACAACCTGAGATGCACTGCACTGCAAACACTGGACTGGGGAAGGTAAGAGTTAGATAAAATATCTTTCCCTAAGTATTTCAGAAAACTCACAGAAATACTTCTATTTATGAAACAACAATTATTCAAATAAAAGCAAGCCTATATTTGGAAATTAATTTCTTTTAAAACATCTTCTAAAGTGAAAGAAATAGCTCATGCACTGGACACTGGCTATTTGGTGGTTATTCTAAAGATAACTTTCAGGAAAATAAAGCTGGAAACTCATTCCAGTCAGTGCTAGGAAGAGGGAGAGTTCTGTAAATCTGCACCTTCAAAAGCAAAACTTCACTCAAGATACTGAAAAAATGAAATCCTTTTTCCTACTTCTCTGAAATCTGAGTTCATGGACAAAATAGTCTTGATTGTGTCTTTGGCAGGTCAGGAATTATGTGCTTAGAAATATAACCTGTAGTGGTTAGACACTGGTGTGTACAAAAAGCGAAATGTTGAATATATAGATTTACATCTGCATGAAAATGTAGGTATTTCTCCTTTTGTTTAGAATATTGTATTACTTTCTCAAAGGTTACAGCTTTTAAAATTAATACTCAAAATCTATGGAATTAATTTGGATTGCATGAGAATTTCTGTCCAATTTGTTTTAAAATCTGCCTTTCTCCAAGGCTTTAATCCCATTGTGAATATGAGGTAAACTTCTTACCCATCCACTTTCCACAGACCTTTCAAACTTTTGCTTTTTCAGCCTTGCGTTGATGAAGTGGTTTTGTATCTTTTGTCTTTCCTTCTTGTCATGCTGGCTGAACAGCTGAAAAAATACTCATGTATAAATAAGAACAAATACTGAGCAAATACCTCAAAATGTGTCCATAAATTTCCTTTAAATAAAAAATGTAATTAATCCTGACTGTGTCTTTTTCACTTTTAATTGGTAACAAACAGGACAGCTCTGGTTGCAGGAGTAATAAATTTTTAGGAAAAAAGTAGAGAAAATGGAAAGGAAATAAATATGAAATGCCACCTATGTAACTGAATTTTTTACCTAGGTTTTAAAATTTAGATAAGGAGCAAGTTTGTCTTGTGGGCATCTAATAGAAATCATTTGGTACAAAAATACTCTGCTGCTTTCTAGAAGACTATTCTCATTATTTGTACAATTTTAGCTCCTGTCCGTGGCTGTCACAGTTTTTGTTCTTTTCACGGGAGCCAGCTGCAATTTCTAATGACTATTCTGTTTTTCTGAGGGCTGTTCCTTTTGCAGAGGCTGTTTGCCAGACTCAAAAAGCAGAGGTTTAATTACCTGGACAGTTCAGATCCAGAGCCATTTCTGCCCGTGCAGTGTTTGTATTTCTTACCCAAGAAAGAAGAGGACAGCAAAGTAAAATGTCTGATTGGGTTCCATTGTTTCTTGGCTTTTCCTCTTTCCTTTGTGTTTCCTTGGCAAGAAATTCAACCTGTCTCTCCCTTTGACTCAGTTTTGAGGTTTCTGGAAATGTGGTATTGCTGCTGGTAATTCTGTGAGTAAGACTCAAAGCAGAGATTAAATCTTTGTTATCTATAAAAAACATACACTCCCTTCAGAGCACCAGAGGCAAATTCTGTGAAACGTACTTTGGAAAGCACTCTGAAGAGGAAAAGCATCTTCATGATATAAAGACAATAAATTACCAAATCAAACCAAACATTTAAAAATAAACCTTGCCAGAGTGACCATTCCTTCCTGGGCAGGACACACCCCATAAGGCCAGAGATGAATTTTTAGGTCAGATTATCACAGAGATGTGACCCTGAGAGATGAAAATCCAGGAGCCTCAATCCTTGATTCCCAAACCTCAGAGAGATGGTGCAGCGAGCCACCCTCTCTGTGAGCAGCTGGCTGGAGAAGGGGTCCAGGCTGTGACTCTGCCCCTTTTCATCTCTCAATGTTCCTCAGAGTTCCCATCTAATGGGGAATGGAAAATGTCCCACCCTGGGCCTGTGCTTGGCCATCACTGCCTTAGCTGTTCTTTTTTAGGCTATGCATCTTTAACAGCTCTGGAGATGTCCTTAAATTACTCCCAGTCCAACCTTTGAAGGTGCAAAAACCAGAATGCCACATGTATTTTAATTTAATTTTATTTAAAAAAAAAAAATTCTGCATGAAATGGAAATTCTGTGGGAAAAAATCTGTCGCAGGTTGAGCCCCTCTCTTGAGGAAAGTTGTACGTTTTTATTTCTCGCAGTTCCTGTTGTTACTGTTGCTGTAAAACCAAAATCTCTTGCACAATTTTAGCACAAGCAAGTAGAAAATGAAATTTCCTAAGAATGGATTGGTGCTTTTTTCCAGGCATCAGCAGAGGCTTAAAGTGAATGCCACATTTCCAAAGCTTTATTAAGCTGTTTTTGTCCAGACAAAGGGCTTTTCCAAAGCTTCTAAAATGTATCATTATCAGATTTTTAAAGCAGACAGTGATCCAACCTGTCACCGTGAAAACTAAAGTTTTATAAAAATGTTGACCAGAAGAATTCTCTCCACATGGGACAATTACATTTACAAGAAAGGTAAATTCTGCTATCTGTAGGTAACCATGCTACAGCTTTCTCCAACTCTTGCACACCAAAAGCAGACACTATAATCTTTCTATCAAATCTGGAAAAAAACAGACATCTGAAATCTTCCTTCTACTGCTGTTAAATTACAAATCCATTTGCTTCTTGATACTATCAGCATTTTAAACATGTGTTATCCCAGCCATGGTATTGCTTTTAATCCTCTAATAGCTATTTATCCGATTTGTTTGTAAAAGCCCATCCACAATCCTTTCATGTTCTATTACCCAGTGTCAATAACGTGGCCAAAGAAAACCAGAAGGCACCATAGAAAAGTCATGTTCAGACAGTAAAGCAATCAGGGCCAATTTATCTCGCGGGAATAAACGAGCAGGGAATGTCCACACACACACACAGAGTATCTCTGAAAACATTTCTCTCCAGCACACTTAGGCAGGAGGCAAAATAAGATCCAAAACACTTTGAAGAGAAACTGAAGAGGTACCAACAGAGGAGCCCTGCTGGAGTCAGCTGAGGTAAGGGCAACAGCTGAGTAAGGTCTGAGCAAGCCTTTCCAAAATAGTCTAAGCAAATGTAACTTCAGCAGGTGCTTCTCACTAATAACCCTCAGAATACTGAGAGATGGCTACAGACAATAAATAAATTTGTTCTAGGCACGTGGGGAGCTGCAAAATGGCAAGACTGCAGCTGCACCCAGATCTTCTGTGAGGCTGTCCTGCTACACATCTGGAAGACCTGAAAATGCAGGATGAGCACCATTCTCCATCCACCTGGAGAGTGGTGCTCATCTTGAGTTTTACTTCCAAAGTGTGCCTGTAAGTAAAAATCCACTGTGAATGCTCACTCTTGCATTTCCCACAGGATTCCTACACAGTTACTGTGACTACATCCACTAACAGAGCAGTGGAAAAGTTCTTCATGTTGCCTTTGCTGAGAGGACAAGTTAGAGGAGTGAAGATCCCCTTGAAAATTTTGGAGATCCCTCAGCTCATTTCTGATATGACTGGAGCTAGAGGGGTGAAAGACACGAAATTCCTACACAGTCCATGAGCACTGGAGGCACCAGAGTAGAAAAATGTGCCAGTGTAGAGTCCTTAGAGAGGGGAAAGCTGCCCCAGGTGATGGTCAGCCAGCTGGGAGCAGGTGCTTTGTGCAACCTCTTGCCTGTTCTACTGAGGCTAGTTAGGGAAAATAAGTGTATTGAAGGGGTGTTTTTTTGCTTTTTGGGCTTTTTTGGGAGGGGAAAGCTACACAAATGGCCTGTGGGAGACTGAAAAGTGGAAAATGTGGGGAAGGAAGTGGGCAGTGCAGCCTTGGAGCTAATATAGCACAAATCCAAGGCAAGCTGTATTTCCTATGCTGCTCACAAAGCAGCTGGCTTGTCCCCATGATTTTGTTTTGATGTGGTTTGGTTCTGGGCATACACAGCAGGTTTTTTGTGTTCCAGGGCTATAAGATGTCAGCACTGAGTCCTAACCAATCTCTTCCATCTGCACTGAGATCACAAAGAGAACAAGCAGTTACAAATAAATGGAATTTTCACATCTTTTCATGTCTGTGCTTTACTGCAGCATTTTGCTATGCAAGGCTGCTCTCTTGGTGTAGCTTTTTAAGTGTAAAAAGCACTGAAGAAGTTCCAGGCTCAGCTGCAGACAGTTGATCCCAAGGGATCACTCATGCAGAGTGTGCATCCCCACACCCAGAGGCATTGAAGCACACTGGGGCTTCACCAGTGAAACTGATAATAAACTGTGAAATGCATAAATGAAATAAGCCAGAGGTACAAACACAGGAGTGTGCGTTGTGGTGTTTGTGCACGGGAAAAGGAGGAAGCAGGGAAGAGGGGAGGGAGACAAGAAAGTGGTTTTGAGGTGCAGCACACTGATTGATACCAAATCAGCTGCATGGCTGAAACAGGGGAAACAGGAACAGAGCAGACATGACATCTTTGGGGAGGATTAATTCTGGGGGAAAAAATCCAAACCACCCCCCACAACTTAATATCCTGCACCTCAGACACACCACATTTATCACACCACTACCATCATTGCTTGCTCACCTTCTCTTGTTCCCCATTGCAAAATACCTCCAAGTGTATTTTTGGTCAGGGTGCTGAGCAGTTGTGAGCAGCTGTGCTCTGTCTGGGCAGATTGCAGTGCTCAGCCCAGCTGCTGTCAGGAGCCAAGTGATAAACCCAGACTGCTCCAGCCCTGGGCTTTTCCTCTGTTTCAACAACAGCACAGCCCAGCTCTTGCCTCTGTGCTGGGAACACCAGCAGATCCTGCCCTGCTGGAAAACATCACCAGACTGCCCCTGTAATGCTTTACCAGGAGATGATGCTTGGGTTTCTTGTCCCCTGTGGGAGTGGAAGCACCCAGGGCCCCTTGTACATAAACCTGCCCTTGCAAGTTACCCAGCTCTGGTTTGCAGAACTGGCATCTATTCTATTCTATTCTATTCTATTCTATTCTATTCTATTCTATTCTATTCTATTCTATTCTATTCTATTCTATTCTATTCTATTCTATTCTATTCTATTCTATTCTATTCTATTCTATTCTATTTCTATCCCATCCCATTCCATTATATTACAGTTACAGTTACAGTGAGGGTGCTGGGGACAAATAAATCTCTCTACCAGGCTGTCATGACAACAATGCCTCTGGCATCCTCCTTGCCATGAGCACTCCACTGCTGCCTAATGCAGACCACTGCTGAATCCAGGCAAAAAGGCATGGAAAGCCCTGCCCTGCTCCTCCCTTGCCTCCCCCAGCCCCAGCAGTTTGCTCCCAGCACGCCTGGGGAATGCTGCAGCCCTGGCTGGCAGGGCAGTGCCCCATTGCAAGCAGTGCTGCAGATCCCAAGGGCCCTGCTAGGACAGATCAAAGCTGTCAGCATGACAAGCAGTACAAATGCAAGGAATTTGCCTCTGTTTACGTGCAGCGTGCCCCATAGCTTTGCATTTTGCAGCACTATGAAAGCTTTAAAATTTACATTAACAAGCCCATAAAGCATGAGGTTATTAAGTGGTGCTTATATTATCCTGTCTGAGAGGCTCATCCAGTTACCAGCTGGTTCAATTTTTACTAAAAGTAAGTTTCATGAGGGTGCTGAGCTGGGAGCTGCACGTGTTGGGGGACCTTTGAAAAGACAGAACAGCAGCAGTGCCACCACCATGAAGCAGCTGAACTGTTCTGTAGTACAAGGGGTCAGTGCCTTCAGAGGTGAATGAAATTAGTTGGATTGAAAAACATGTTGCATTTAAACATTTTTGAATTTATTTTTGACAAAACCCTTTGAGCATTGGTTAGTTTCTGTGAACTTCACTGGAATTTCACTGAAGTCTTAAGGAGCAAATTTACAGTCTCAGGATTGTTTTTTTTTCCCAAGAACAAAGCCTGGTGGAGTCTCTGGCCAGACTTTCAATGGCTGAAGCAGGGGGTAAGAAAAACACCTCTGAGAAATCCACTGGTGAGTTTCCAACATGGTTCTTGATTGGAAGAGATAAAGTAAGAGTGCAGCAATGAGGGCTGGCATGCAGGAGTAGGCTCAGGTGTGTGTGGGGCAAACACCACAGAGCACCCACAGCAGCAGGCACCAGGGCCTGGGTGATGCCTTCTGGAGGCTGCCCTGGAGCAGAGAGCAGCCAGAGCAGAGGATAAAGTAGATATTTATTAAAAGGCCTCACTGGGCACACCTGGGCCACACAAGAGTCCAGCCAGGCCACACCCAAGGTGCCCCAAAATGGGCACAGAATGGACACCTGATCACGAGGTGCCACACTTTGATAAGTTCTGCTCCAGCAGCACTTTAGAAACAATTGTCCAGCCACAGCTCCAGGTGATGAAGCTCCATCCTCCTGGTTTGTTCTTCTCCCTTCACCGCTGGTTTCGTTCTTGGGCTGAAAGTTGTCCTTGGTGTGGAGCTGGAGAAGGAATTGTTTTGTGTCTCTGCTCTGTGAACTCAGCAGCACTGAATATGAAACCTGAAGCTGCCCACTAAAACAGCCCAGGATCTAAAAAATATAAAAGCTAAAACCTGAGGCTTCATGGGGAGCAGGGGCTCGGAGGGAGGGGCAGGTGTGATCCTGTGACTCAGGTGTGACAGTGGCAGCAGCAACCCGTGTCCAGGGATCATCAGGATGATGTGTTTTATTTTATACCTGAAGTTAAGTTTTACAGATAAGAAACATTTTATTCTGTCAATCTGGAAATGGGGCTGTTTTCTGTTTGGAGGAATATAATTGGAGATAATGTAAGAAATGTATTTGTATTGAGCCATGCCCACAAAACAGAGGAAGTTTTGGATTTTGTTTTCTACAGGCATTCCCTTTTTTCAATTAGCTCTAACTTTTAATATTGAGAACAAAGTTCCCAAGTGTATGCTCAGATATTGACAGTGACTTCACTGTAATAATTAGGAAAGTGACTTGGCAGATCTGAAGGCTTAAGGCTTCCACACCATAAAATGTGTGAATAGAAATTCATTAGACTTACTTAAAGTTTACGTGGAGAGGTTTAAGGAAAGGCAGTTTGTAGGGCAGAGTAGAAAAATGTGCAAAAGGTTTGAGGAGTTGTTGAGATTCCTGGGAAACCAGGTCCTAATTTTTAATGAGACTCATTGGGATGGAGCTCTTTATAAGTTTTACAGAGAAATTTCCACTGCCTCTTCATTTCAGCCAGGTTTTATATAAAAAATAATACAACACAAGTGCTCCAAAGGGAAAGGGTGTATAAATCAGGCTACCAGATAGGAACATATTCCACCTGGTACATTATGGATGTAAGACAACACCTACATGGTTAAATGATATCCCTCTTTCCTAATTTTTTTTTTAATCCTAGATTCAGTGGATCAAACTCACCTCCTCATGAAAGACCTGGCAGCTCCCTCGGTGTCCTGAACCTTTTCCAGCTGATAATTACCCGTGTTTGAAATCGAGGAGCTGAGCAGTTGCCTCCAGCCCCTCAACAAAGGCTCCCCCAGTGCCCCGAGGCGGCGGTGCCGACACTTCCCTTCTCCTTTCTGCCTCCTGCTGAAACACATTTGCAGAGTCTCCCGAAGCCTCCGAGGCTTTTCCCGAGATCTGGTGGAACCGGACCCGGTATCTCATGGAGCATCATCACATGCAAACACAAAGAAACACCCCCACAGGCACAGTTAATGCAGACAAATCTTAATGGCTTTTTTTTTTCCTCCTTCCCCCCTCCAGTTGCAAATGTATAATTAATCTCAGTTCCAATTTACATGTTTGATCTGTTTCCTTTAGGCTTCAGATGTCTTTGAAGGAAGGGGAGGACCCTGTGATTTGATCTGGCTCGGTGTTTCCATGGACAGTCCCCCATGCCCAGTGCTGGTCAGGCTGGACAGCTCCCAGCTGGCAGCCCTGGGGCAGCAGGGCAGGGGCTGAGGTGGGGCTGCAGGAGCCCCTTCACCCCAAAAACCATTTCCCAGGGCTCCCCTGAGCAGTGAGGGCACCCACAGTGATGGGAACCTTCTGCAGACAAGAGCCAGAGCAGGAGCTGAGCCCCCTGTGCACAGACCCCCTGAGCCCTCACTCCCACGGCTGAACAGAAAGGAAAGGTGTAGGGATGAAGGAAGCACCCACTTCAAACGGGGAAATTTCCATTTGAAGTGCTGTCTTGAGTCAAATCCTCCCCAGCAGCACTTTGTTCCCCTCACGGGTGCATATCAATTTCTTCTGACAACAGTTTCATGGCTTTGGGATAAAAAAGCCCAACTCCATTGGTATTGTGTTTTACAACTACAGAGAGACCACGGAGATTAAAATTCTTTCGCTGAGTCACCAGGGATGGGGAGGGGGGGAGATGGTGGAAGGTGGGTTGAACACAAAGTGAATTTCAGCCTTTCATCCCTGGTGCTGCCGTGGAGGCTGGGGAGGATGGAGGATGCAGGTGGCAAAGGCAGGGCTGAGGGGACAGTGCCATGAGGGCCCTGTGTGCTGGGAGATGGACTCTGGCACTGACTCAGGGCTGGGGGATTGGGGCTCTTCACTTCTTAGGGCACAACACTATGGGCTCCTCCTTCCCATGGCAAACACGAGGAGATGAAGAACAAAATAATTTCCTGTTGATCCATAAGGGTTTTGTTTGAAACCAAAGGCCTGTCTTAAATGTTTTCTTCCCTAATGTGCAGCATTTCAATTCGATCTTTAGATTGTCGAGGTTCTTCAGGTAGGACTGTGAAGCGTGAAGTGAAATAATGAAACCCACGTGCTGACATCCATTGCTGAATGTTTCCTGTCTGAAAGCATCCCTCTAACATCGTCCCTTTCCTTGGTCCACCCTGAGAGGGCAACCTGGTGCTCTCAGCTTCTGTCCCTGAGCACACAAAGATGGCAAAATCAGTGTGGCACATTCAGCACTTCAGATGAGCACAGAGAAATTTGGGCACTCAGACACTCGCTAACACTGAACTCAAGATGAGGGCCTGGCTCAGTGGCTGTGTTCTAGCCAGAAGATTATGAAGAAGTTACTCTAAATTTTGCCATGACTACTTCGAACAGCTTACACTCTCTCTCCTGCTTGCAGTTTAGATTGTGACAGGGATGAACCCACTCCTCCAGCAGCACTGAAGCCTCAGGAGCACACACTGAGCACAGCCAAGGCCATGCCCCACACAGAGGCACCACTGCCAGCAGCAGCACTCAGAGGTGCAGAAGGATTTGGTCCCTGAATCACAGACTCCTATTTAAATAGGAAAGACCAATAAAAAATGAGATTAAAAGAGGTGATTATAATCCCCATTTGCAAATAGAGCAGCAAGACATAGGAAGATGGAGTGACTTGGCACAAGCTGGAAAAGTCCATGATGGACTTGAATGTCTGAGCCTTACACTGAACTTTTCTTTCCATGATCAGTGTGTGATGGAGGATTCATTTTCTGCCAGAGAAGCAGGGAGGAAAGGGAACAACAGTGGTGCTCTTGGCTGTTATTGATAATCATCAAATTGTTGGAATTTCTGCTTGAGAGACAAGGAAAGGAATATTGGCACAAGCAAGGCTTTGTGTTTCCTCTCTCAAGATAAAACTTTTGCCTCATGCACTGACCATTCATGGAAGAGCTCGTGGGGTCTGGCAGGAGAGCAGCCTGCACATCTCCTGAACTATCCTGATGGGGTTTATGAAGGCCGTGCCCAGGTCAGCCCAGAGCCCTGGGACTGAGCTGGGGGAAGGAGCAGAGCACAGCTCCTGGCACACCACACCTGTGAGTGTCTCCCTCCCTGACCCCTCTGGGGCCTGAGAGCTGCCCCGTGGGCACTGCAGTCCCCCTGAGATCCCTTCCCTGGGGAGGAATTCTGTGCCATGGAGGTGCCCACTGGGGCTGCCTGCACCCTCCTGCCAGCACAGCCCCACATTTGGGGCTGGGCAGAGACAGCTCCCTGCATGGACAGCTCTCTCCTCCTCTGCAGGGCTCGGTTCCTCACCATGGAAGGGCTCCAGCCCTGCAGACATGCACAACTTGTGCCAGGAATATGGACAAAGTCCTTTCTGGGACACATTCAAAACACACAGATATGCAAAATGGAGGAGAAAGTGCTTGTCACGGCACTTTGTGTAAGTGCCTGACAAAAACACTCCTATGAAAGGTGGAGAAAATCCCTTCAGCAACAGCTACAGTATAAATACCTTCGAGGGAAAGAATAATTTACAATTATACCTTTTTAGTCCTCATCCAAGAAGCAGTTAAACATTTGGCGGGGAAACAGTGGAGGAACTCATCAGTCTACCTCTGGTTTTGAAGGCTGATAACTTGTCTGTGAATGACATAAATTTAAAGCATCACAATAGCAACCGTTAATCAAACAACTGGGGTTTTGGCTTGGGGTTTTTTTTGTTTCTTTTTTAAAATTAAAAGCACAAACAGGTTACAGTCCTTAAGAGCTAAGACCTGGGTAAGCAGGTGATTTGTTGGAATAGGCTCCAATACAAGGTGACTCAAACATCTCTGCATGAGGGCAGCCCAGCCCCTGCGTGTCTTTTGCTAAGCTAGTAAATGTTAAATTAAGTGCTGGCAGATGATTCATTTCCCTTTCCTGGTCATAATCTCTGCAATTAAGATCAGTGATTATTTTGTTTTCTAAACCTATATATACAACATGACCCAAAGCAGTCTCCTGGGGTTTGGGAAGGAGGGTGCAGCAAGGTGGGGATGTGCTCAGCAGTATCAAAGCCAGCAGCAGCAGCTCAGGCAGGGGATGGTTGGCTGCCCAAGGATTCCCAGCTGCACATCTGCCATGGGGGACCAGAGGAATTTCTGTACCCTCTGCTCTCCCACCTCACACATGGCTCAGCATGATCCCCACCCTCCTGCTACTTACTGCAAACAAAAACCCCACCAGAAACCCCATCAGTATTGGTGTTGGTGAGTGCCAGGTTATCATCCTCTCCCTCCCGTGATGCAGGGGACAAAGCACCTGTACCCAGGATCTCCCTGGCTGGGGACTGCAGAGCTCCTGCTTCCCCAGTGTACACCTCCCATGCCACCTTTCTAGACAGAAAACCAGCACTGGTGATCCAAACCACACAGGCTGGGACAGGGCTCAGGTACAGGCAGGGCCTGCTGCTCCAGTGCAGCTTTCCTGCAAGCAGGGAGCGTGCTGGCACACGCTGCAGGAGGGATGTGGCTCTGGGTGACTGCTTTGAAGACTGGGGCGGTGGAGGCAGGAGAGAAGAGGCCAGTTAAGTGTGTTTATGTTTGAGAGGAACAAAGGAGAGGGAGGAGAGATGGGGGTGCCTGTGCCAGAGATGTGTCAGAGATCACTTGTTCCTCCTGGGCCAGAACACCAGCCTGGGACCACCAGCGTGGGAGGAAGCAGCGAGTGCAGAGCTGTGCTCACAGCAGGGAGGGGAAAGTCAGAGCAGAGGGAAGTCCCAGGAGACCTGGGATGGTGACAAATGTGACACCAGGGGATGATAAACGTCAGACACCAGGCCCCCAACCCGTGAGGTGTGCAGAATGGTGCAAATACACCACAGCAGCTGACCTGGCTGGGCTACCTTGGGAGGAGCTGAGTTAGGGAAATTAGGCACCTGGAAGAACACCAAGTGTCACCAAGTCAAGAGAGGCCACCAGCTGCACCCCAGCTTTGCCATCTGCTGTGCCAGGTGAAACACAGCTGCCCCCTTTTGCAGCCCTGCCTGCCCAGGGGCTGAACGCTGCCCCTTCCAGCTGGCACTGCACCCCTCAAACAGCACCCCCAGCCTGGGCTGAGTCACCCAAACCCTGAAGGACAGAGTCAATGCAGACACCCTGTGCAAGCCAACCTCGTGCTGCAGGCCACAGAGGAGTGAAATCAGCTGCACGTGGGCACAGAACAGCAGAGTGCCTGGGCTGGACAGGAGAGTGCAGCAGTTCCAAGGGGAGAGGCAGAACTCACCTCCTAACTGTGGTATCCCAAGGGAAAAAGGCCCTAACACTCATTCACCGAGGCTTTTTCAGTCTTTTGGGGAGGAAAGTGCATCACCAACAGGTATTTCAGAGTTCTTAGTAATCTTCCATGGAAGGAGAGATAATTCAATAATCACACTGGTTCCCTGGTGTTGCCAAAATGCTCCTGCAGATCCACCTGTATTTCAGCACATCCATTTTAATACTGCATACCTTCTCTGCCTAGCGCTTCTTAGAATTTATTTTTTAAAATGCAAAATAAAAAAAAAAGTTGGTGGACAACCCTATTTGCAGAAAAAAACTTACATTTGAAAAAAAATCCTGGTTCAAAGAAAGGACTGGGAGACATCTTAACATTTTTCCTTACTTTTTTAGGTAGTAAGGAAACCAGCACTTGGCTTCATAAACAAATAAATAAATAAAATGAAAACTAATACTAGCTTTGTAACAGGAAACAAAAAATTGACAGCTCTTCTTGGAGTCTTAAATGCTAATGCATAAACACTGATGATCAAAGGACTGAAGACATACATCCCATCCATATGACAGCACATGGGACTCATGATTTCTGCTTGTAAAAAACTTCAAATTTGTCCCTTTGGTAAGTAGAGGTTGAAAAGAGAATTGTGTTTTTGAAATGCTCATTTTTAAATGTGAATTTTTTAAAGGTTCCCTTACATTCCACATCAAAGAGGCTCAAGTATTTCTAGACAGAAACTTCTGCAAGGAACATAGATATCTGCACATGATTTGAGACCAATTTTTCTTCCAGCCCCTGAAAGCTAATTCACACTTTGAGGTGAAATGATTTTTGTTTTAAATTCAGCAAGTGTTTCTCAGGTTTCTGAAATGGCAATTTGGAGCTGTTCCACCTGAAGAAAGGAGGGGGAAACAAGAAGCTGTAGGTTCAGACCCACAAGCACTCCCAGCAGAGCCTACGAGTGCATTGTGCTGCTTCTGAACCTGCACAAACACAGCACCTGAACCTGAGAAACCTGTGAGAACAAAGAGACTACAACAGTGAAATACCATTCTGCCTTCTGAGATGCTGAGCTTGAAGGGATGTTCCATCAAAGGCACTGCAGTCCATCAGTCAGTGTCTGCTCCCTGCCACAGTCCTTGGCAGGGCTCCACTCCTGCTCCGGGCTGTGATTTCCCATCCAGCCCTGCAGGCAGGAGCAGCCCTGCCCGGGGAGGTGGCATCAGCTCCAGCAGGGACAGCCACCACAGCCCTGCCCCAACCGAGCTGGGGAAACAGCCCTGCACTGCCCTCCCCTGCACCCTGCAGGAACTCTGCTGTCTGCACGTTCTGTGCAAGGCCCATCATGTGAAGTCACAAAAGGTGTTTCAAGCTCCTGCATGGCTAAAATGTCTGGTGGCTGCTTTTAAGTACACAGAATAAACATGACACAGAAACACGGCTGTGTCCATCTTCCCATTTTATTGTAATCCCCCAAAATGATCCAGTGGGGATGGTCAGCTTCCCCTCCAGCCTTGGTTAATGAATAAAAGAAACTGCAAGTCCCATTGCACTGGGCCTGACCCTGAAATTGGGGTCCCTTAAATCAGAGCTGTGGGACACAGTGAGCAGCATTACCCAACCCAACTTTCACATGCTTAGAGCTTTTTAAAATGTTGGATTAGCACATCTCTAAGTTACAACTTTTATTAGGCAAACAAAACCTCTCAAGGCAACATACTCAGTTCTACTCAGCTTTTCCAGAAGACTGTGGAATGCCTACTTGTCCTGAGCCAAGTTCACCAGGTGCTGTGTTAAATGGGAGAGGCTGGGGTAAGACTGTGGTCTCAAGCTCACCTAGCTCCTCTCAACCTGAGCAGGAGACTGCTCCCAGCTCCAGATTTCTTACCCAGTTGCCACAAAACATGCAACAGTACAGACTATGCATAAAGAGCAAACAGGGCAGCCTCTCCCTGCCCACAAGTGCAGTACCCTGTCTATCAGAGCCCTGCCATATGCAGAAAGAGCCCCAGGCACTCAGGTGTGGTGACAGCAGGTCTGGTTCATGCACCTCCTCCACTGATGGAGGTGCTCCTGCAGCACAGCACTTAGTGACAGCTCAGGCAAGTCTGAAATTCTGCCTGAGCAGGGAAATGGAGGAACATTGCATATAAAAACCAAGACTCACTTATTTCCTTGCCCTGTCCTCACAAGGAAAGAATGCCACATAACAAGGAGGAGGAGCATTAGTTATGGCTAGGAGTGGTTAAAAATTGGTATATCCTCAGCTGTTGTGTTTCCAGAACAGGAATGTGATATTTGAGCATCCTACAGACTCCAAGAGGTTTGGGAAGATGGTAATTCTAGTCAGTTTTGTGTAAGGCCTGGAGATGTTGGTGTCTGGTTGGCTCCTAGCCTTTTATAACAGCAATAGGTCTCAGTTTAATGGCTTTCTTGCTGATGCCAGCTTCGTGGCAAGTGTTAACCACATCAGTCACATTCTTGTAGGACTCTGGTGCCTGGAAGGAAAAAAAACAAAAACAAAACAAAACTATAAACAACTTATTGTCACAGGAAGTCAGGTGTAAGCTTTTGAAACCCACTCTTCACAAAAATAACCATATAAATGGAAGGTGTAGAAGTAAGTGAACATACTGAGAATTAATCCACCTTATGTATGTAAGAAATCTGAAGGACACTCAGCTTTCCAAATAAGCTCTCATCATATTTCAGACAAAATATTAGCTATTCAAATCCAGTTTTTCAGATAATCAGTGCCCCAGCATGTGAGAATGTCAAGCTTCATTATCTAGTAGGAAGTGACTCTGACTTCTTCTTTACAGGTGGCCATTGAGTTTTATCTTCACTGCCCCTTAGTGACAGCAGTCAAGGTTTTACTCCAGAGCCTCCCCTTCTGGCCCCTATTCTGACAAGGAAGCTGCTCTTAAATAGAGACTTTAATGTGATCAACGTGTTCATTTAACACCAACACCCAGAAAAGCACAGTGCCAAATGATTACCACTTTTATGAGTGAGGTTGTGAACAGAAAAGGCATGCTCGTGGTAATGCAGAGGAACTGGAAGTCATAATATTCAAAGTTTTCTGACCATTCCTCTTCTTGAGCAAATATAGGAGTCCATTTTAAAAGAGGATCTTCCAAGCTGCTACTAATCTACATGAAAGCTGCAGTGTAAGGTAAATTTAGAGCAGGGAGAACATCACTCAAGAAGAAAATCCATAAAACATAGCTGCTTTTGTAGATGTTCACACAAAGATAGCAATTATCCCTATCACCAGGCAGAAGAGGAAAAAACCTACCCCTCAAAACCTGTCAATCAGGCATCTCCCCTTTCAGCTTGCTTTTAGCATAGAGGAACACTTCATATCATTTTCCAAAGAATTTGACAGCTCTATCAGAAATCACACAAGCTGCACATTTACAGTACTGGCAATTGCTCAGCACTGCAAACAGTCAGGTCAGGGAGGGTAATTCAGCCAGAAAGAAGACCCCATTTTCCTTCTAAGATAATGAAGTACTAAACTCACTTCTTCCATGACCAGTTTGGGAGAAGCAACACGGATGGCAATGCCCATGTCAGCCAGCTTGTCCAGCACATCCTGGAAGTCCAAGTTACGCCGAGATTTGGCTCGAGACAGTGCACGACCCTAGGCCAACAGTTGTTTTGTTAGTTCTATTTTTTGTAGCAGTTTGGAAAAACAAAACTCTTTTTTTATTAAAAAAACCCATTATTGCATTATAAGCAAACACAGAATGACTGAGAGCACAGGCCACAGTAAACCTCAATACAGGAAATTAATTCAGCCTTCAGGTCACAGGCTCCTGCTAAATCACCCCTCTGGTATGATGGCTAGGAAAGTTTCATTTGTATAACACACCTGTCTGCAAGTTCAGGACTTGGAATTTACTGGAAGATGCTTCTCTTCCTCAATGATTGTCTCACACTATGAATAACAGGGAAGGAAATACCTTCTTCCAAGTACTGAGGAGTTTTATATAGACAGCCTCAACACAGTTAATCCCTCCTGTTAGCTCAGAGATACCAGAATTTGGTAAAAGGAGCTTATTCTCCACATCTTCATCCTAATATCTGCCTTACAAAAAGCAGTATCCCGTAGATTTTCTCCAGAAGTAGTAACAACTACTCAGCAAGGGACAAAGACTTCTACCTTGCAGCTCTCCTGGGCAGGAGTACTGCCATTGTGTGACCAACAGACGGATCACACACTGGATGATCCTTCAACACCTTTGTTTTCTGGATGACAGTCTCATCCCAACCCATCCCTGAAACAATTTCTTGACTTACAGCTCCATGGCACGTGGTTCCAAAGGTCTCAGTCATGCCTTGCTCTGTCCCAGTGAGGACATAGCTGCAGGTGCCCATTGTGCCCCCAATCAAAACGGGTTGTCCAGTCAGCTGTGGGTGCAAAGCATTCACTGGTAAGTAAAAGCTGAAAAAACTCACTCTTAATTAAAGCCTGAGAGGAACCATATCTCCAGAAAAGGGTCAGATTAACATTCCTTGAGAGCATCCCTGTTTGTCTCAGGTGGCTGGAATCAAAGACTCTGGAAAACTAACTGCACTGGAAGATGCAGACCAGTAGATCAAAAGCCTTGTGTCCAACACACAGACAAGGCAAACCATTGAATCCTGCCCTCAGCATAAAGTACTTCTTTCATGTCCTTCCAACCATTTTGGGTGTGGAGCAGAAGCAGGAGCTCAGGGTCCCAAAGCTCTAACACACACACAAGCAGAATATTGCCATCCACCAGGGTTCCAGTGCTGTTACCTTAAAAAACTAACAGCATTTAGGAATCTGTTAGAGACCCTAAAATTGTCTGATTAATCCAGAATTCTCTAATTCCTTCTCCCAAAGCCAAACTTACCTGATAATCAACAGCAATAAGAGGATGGTGAGGAGGGAAGGCCCTGGTTGATCCCTTTCTGTGCACCAGCAGAGTCCGCTCCTTTCCGTCCACTACGTGCTGCTCCACTTTGGCAATGTTGTGAGACACATCATAGATAACATGCATGTCAAGGTCATCTGGGGTTGTGTTGAAGACTTTGGCAAAGGCCTAAAGAGAGGGCAAATCAGGATGTGAGATACAAGATCATCATAATTCAGCCACAGTGGAGCTGAATACAACAGTGATGAGAATGACAGAATTGGACTGCATAGATTGTTTCTCTGCCCACTGGCAGCTTCCTATTATAATTCAGTCAGACATCAATTAGGCAAATTTGTGCAACTCTGAAAAGCTGGCTTTAACAACAAAACTCCCCAATTTTAGCAACAACCCCCCCAGTTTTCTTGCATCTTTTCCAGCCCAAGACATTTTCAAAAACACTGCTCAAGCGGCTTCTGCCAAGTACAATCCCATTGTCAGGACTGCAGCTTTGTGCAAGTCTCTAGAAAAAAAACTTTAAGGAACATAAAAACGAAATTAAGTTCAATAGTGCAACTGCTCTTTCTTGTCTATGTGTGGGATAAAGCAGATGTGCATCAGGGAGAGCTGTGCTCCTACCTGTCGTGTGAGGAAGGTCATGGAGGAGCGGTTAACCCAGGCATAGTTGCCAGCAGCTGCCATTCCCTTCAGGTAATCCTGTCCCTCTGCAGAGGCAATCCTGGCACAGGCCAGCTGCCTATCATTCACTATGATTTTGTCCCGTTTCATGGCTTTTTCCATAGCCACCAGTGCATCTGGGAATTAAACACAGGAAGTCTGAGTGACTTCTTAATTTAGCTGTAATCTTTGAGATGAACATGGGTGCGTGTAATTTATATTCCAAAACTGAACTCATCTGTCCAATGGTCACGCCCAAGGCTATTTCTCAAATGCAGAAGCAAATCTGTGGCAGAACGTTATTAATTGTTTGCAAACAGAAAACACCTGACCAGGCAATTCAAGATGCTCTCATCAACTGCACTGTAAGAAATTCTCTTCAGTGCTGGAGTTTGCTGTCAGCGCCAAGACCAAGCTGAGGAGTTTGCCTCACTCCAGACAGCTACACTGATGCCTTAGGTTTTAACTTTTATATTTTTTAGATCCTCTGCTGTTTTAGTGGGTAGCTTTAGGTTTCATATTCAGTGCTGCTGAGTTCTCTTCACAGAGCAGAGACACAAAACAATTCCTTCTCCAGCTCCAGACCAAGGACAACTTTCAGCCCAAGAACGAAACCAGCAGTGAAGGGAGAAGAACAAACCAGGAGGATGGAGCTTCATCACCTGAAGCTGTGGCTGGACAATTGTTTCTAACGTTCTGCTGGAGCAGAACTTATCAAAGTGTGGCACCTCGTGATCAGGTGTCCATTCTGTGCCCATTTTGGGGCACCTTGGGTGTGGTCTGGCTGGACCCTTGTGAGACCTTTTAATAAATATCCACTTTATCCTCTGCTCTGGCTGCTCTCTGTCCCAGGGCAGCCTCCAGAGGGTAACAACACCAGTCAGATCATACCTGTGGCAACCTGGTGGCCCAGCCCTCTGCTTCCACTGTGGATCATCACGCACACCTGCCCTTTGTGGTCAATGCCCATTTTCTTGGCAGCATATTCGTTGTAAATCTCATCCACCACCTGGATCTCGGCGTAATGATTTCCAGCTCCCAGGGTCCCCAGCTGCCAAATCACAACACACTGATCAGACAGGGCAGGGGAAGCAGCCTCGGGGAGCACAGGGCAATGTTTTGGGTTTAGAAAAGGGGTTTTGGGAGAACAAAAAAGTCACAGGTAAACTGTAGCATCATCACTCTCCTTTTTGTTCAAATTTGTAACTACCTGTGCNGGAAAAAAAAGCCCCAGGTAAACTGGAAGTCAAACACAGTAGCATCACCACTTTCCTTTTCGTTCAAATTTGTAACTACCTGTGCTGGTGGAACAAGACTGTGATTAAACAGAAGGACCAGGATATACACACAGACTGTGCTGCCACTTTTTTCCAACTTACTTTGGCTTGGATGGGAGAAGTATAAAGTATTGAGACTTCAGTTTGTATAGACAAGGCAGAAAGTCTTATACTCGGTTATAAGTCCACAAAGAAGTTACAACATCTTGTTAATTAAGTACTTAGAACCTTTCAGTAGATTAAAATAATATATTGCATTTCCAAGCCCATATTTTTCAACTCTGTAACAGGTGATCACTAATATGCATGGCAAATGTGAAAATTTGGGACATACCATTATTTTGAGGTTAAAATGCTGTAGTTTTGCACCACCCCAATTAATAAAGAATAATATAAATACCAAGAATATACAAGAAAGCTTTACAAATGTATCATTATTAGAGTCATCTCAAATTTTTCCACACAGAGCAATGAGATACTGCATATAGAAATTAAATCTGACTCTTAAACTGTGATTCAGTTATGTGCTAATTCCATTTATTATTGTATCTTTTCTTGCCTGCTATTAACTTGCTGAACAAACACGGACAAAAGTTGAACATTAACTTGCCTCTCTCAAAACAAAATACATCCACACATGGAAATGCCATCCAATATAAATCCATATAAATTCTAGCACCAGGTGTCAACAGAGGAAAACCTGATGGTCCCAGGGACCTTGGTTGTGTATGCCCAGTATTATTTTCCTCTGCTGCAGTTCTGTCAAGAATTATTCAGAACTCACCTCACCATCTCACCTTTGCCCCTGCCCAGAAAGGCTAGACAGTTTCAAGAAAAGACACAGAACCAGAGAACTAATCTCTAATCTTTGCATTTGAACCCTGGGAGCATGCAAAGCCCTCCTGAAACATTTCATCACCTGAGGCAGGCCCCTTTTCTTTGCCCTTGAAGATACTTTGTTGGGGTCAGCCTGCAGCATTCTTCCATATTCCTCACAGTGCTCCTTGTCCTCTGCCCAGGCATAGCCCTCTCGGAGAGACCAGTCCACACCCATCTCCAGTGCCTCTTCCAAATCCCTGCAATTATCAAACACCTACATGAGATGATTCTCCTTGGAATTCACTCAAAACTCCACTGGATATGGCCTTGAGCAACTTGATGTAGTTTTTTTTAAACCTACCTTTAGATTTAGATCCTTCCTGCAAGGAGCTGGATGAGATGACATTAAAAGATCCCATCCAACCTAAATTATTCTATTATGTTATGGTCAGCCCCCAACTCTCCTAAAAACAAGTCCAGCTTCCTGATACTTCATGAAAATCAAGTTCTACAAATATATTAACTTTTGGTACGTTGTCATGTTTTCCTCTTTGCTGGGTGGGAAATAGGATTACAGACAGGAAACAGGTTATCCCTCATCCCTTTCAAAACAGACCCTTATGTTCATGGAAGCTTTCTGTCTGAAGAAATGAGAACCCAGCAAGAACCTTTAAGAGGTTTAAATGGGGGATCAAAGAGCTGACTGTGCATTGATGATTATGTCAGTCCTGGTAAAGCACATATACGGAAAGAACAGAAAAAAAAACAAACAGTTCCTTTCTTAAGTCTCCCACTGACGAATCTTGCACCAAAACAAACACAGAGATGTCCCCTCTAGCAACGTGTGCACATTCTCTTACTTGGCATTCATGGGGATGACACCTTTGGAGCCAACACCAACAGGAATGTGGTCAAACATGGCCTGGGCGAGCTGCTCTTTCACGGGCTGCACATCACTCTCATCCAAATTCGTGCGCAGCAGGCGGACACCGCAGTTGATGTCAAAGCCAACACCACCTACAAGGGGAGACAAATCCACACCAGGGAGCATGCACTGAAGGCTGACATCTCATTCCTTTTCTTGTGACACAGTACTGGGGGGAAATAAAGCAGATTCTTTTTTGAACCTTCACTGGAATAAATAATAGATAGTTATAAGAAGTAATAAATACTTACAAGGAATAATTAACTTCAGCTCTTGGTGTTTTGCTCAGCTCTTACTGTTTACAATAATAAATTCTATAAGGCAATGCCAAATGTGAAAGATAATCATGCCACCTTTAGTATGAAGGTTCTGGTATTCCTGATGTTAGAGGGGAGATACCAAACTAAGAAACCTTGGGTCTGAGTCAATCAGACCTGAACTGATCAAAGCAAAACTGAAATATGAGTACCATGTTTAATGACAACCAGACAAGCTTCAGACTGTCAGTAACCAAAGATCTGGGTGTTTACTAAAGAGACAGACATAATGTAAGGTCATGTTTTAAGTGTAGAAATATCCTCAAAAGATTTTTCAAACTACTCAAAGAAACTAGTCAGTTCTTTATCAATCTGGTGAAACCCTAAGGTCAAAGACTTCAAAAACTGAGGGATACTACAAGTCCAAGCTGCAGGGCAATTCTTCCTGTACTGTTTAGCTGTTCCCAGTGTAACTTCCTGCTNCACCACAAGTCCAAGCTGCAGAGCAATTCTTCCTGTTCCCAGTGTAACTTCCTGCTCCATAAAGAATAAAGATTCTAAGTGTAAGAATTAAGCACCCCTTAACTCCCTATAATTCTTGTATTTTTTTGCTTTGTTTCTGAATGTAAAGTACCGTAAAGTCCTGCCACTTTGAAAAGTATTTTTATGCCATCCCAGATATTTCTCAGAGCAGGTTAAGTCAGTTACCCTTACCTGGTGAAACCACTGCTTCAGGATCACTCATGTCAAAGGCAGCCATGTTGCCAATAGCAAATCCATAGCCAGAATGGACATCTGGAAGGCCTATTGATCTCTGAAAAACAATTTTAAATCTTTATGAAACTCAGTCCTGCAGAGTTGCCTTGATTACACTTTGCATTGTGGCAGTGATTTTCACATTTGCAAACAAATATGCCAAAAAGAGAATGGATGTTCAGATATAGATGGAGTGAACACATCAGCTCAGGTGAGGATCTAATCTCCTGCACTTACAGGACAGTCAAAAAAAGCAGAGAGCAGATCTCTGAAGCAAACACCCTGTGACACCCAGAAAGTTATCAGAAACTGGAACTTTTCAGTATCTATTAATAAAGTGCTGCCACACACTGAAGTGAACAGTACTTTTGAATGGGATTATTTGGTGCTTCTGCTTCTCCTTGCCATCACCAAGAAATCCTTGGTTTGGAAATAAAAAATGAAGATTTGAATATGTAGGTGATTGTAGCATCTCTTCTACAAACTACCAGCCAACACTCCCATTTTAGCAGGTTGTTACTATTCTACCTTACTCCATTTTGGCCTGACCCCACAGGCATTTAACAGCATGGTCTGCCTTTTACTGCATCCATAAATTCTAAACCTCTGCCAAAAGAGACAATTAAAAAAATTCAGTTATTTGTGTGAAAAGGATAATTTCCACATTGTACTTTGCACTTCTTGAAAAGAGTCACAGGTAAGCATTTTCCTCCTGCATCATTATGTCTGATGCTTTGCTTCCAAAAAGGCACAGGATGAGGGAAGGCAGTGCTGAGTGCAGTGAAGGCTCACTACTCACATGAGGCCAGTAACAATCATACAGACAACAGAATCACCTCCTGCTCTCTCCACCCTTCCCCAGGTATTCCAGAGCAGAGGCAATTCAAAACCAACAAGCAGTTGGTGTAAACAGTGGGGAAAGGTGGCTCAAGAAGCTGAAAAAGCTGTATGTCAAAAGACAAGCAATGAACTGAGTGGCTACTTCCATTTCTGACAACTTAAGTTTTGCAAGCACTCCTTACTTAGACACAGGTTCTGAACACACAAACTGCCTTGAGAAGAACTTTGGTCCATACCTCTTCCCATGAGAGAGCTCCCATTTGGAATGCAATAATCTCAGGCAAATGGGAAGAGAAAAACAGCAGATTCTCAGAGCAGATACTCACATGAACAATGCCAGGCAATGCAGCCACATTCCCAATCTGTTTCATAGCAGGCAAGAAGCCACCCGCACCTGAAAAAGAATTTTTAAAAAAAAATAATTCACCATGTAATGTGATAATTCACCATGATAATCACAATAAAACACTTTCTAAAGAGGCTGTTTGAAACACTGGCAAAAAAAGAAGTTGGCCACAAGACTTCTAACCTGGTATAAAGAGTCTGGCATTCTGCAGTTTTATTAAATGCAGTGTTTATTTCACTGAAGAGCAGCTTCTGCTGTGTTTGTACTGATAGTGTGGGGTCTGTGCTAACAACAGCATCGTGCTCCCTCCCAGCTGGCAGCTCAGATCCAGCCCTGCATTCCAACCCCAGCAAACTCTGAGAGCAGACTCAGGGAACACTCCCAGCACAGCACCCCCAGTAAACTCTGAGAGCAGCACAAAGGGAACACTCCTGGGCACAGCACCCCCAGTAAACTCTGAGAGCAGCACTCAGGGAACACTCCCAGCACAGCACCCCCACCAAACTCAGAGCAGCACTCAGGGAACACTCCCAGCACAGCACCCCCAGTAAACTCTGAGAGCAGACTCAGGGAACACTCCTGGGCACAGCACCCCCACCAAACTCTGAGAGCAGACTCAGGGAACACTCCCAGCACAGCACCCCATTAAACTCTGAGAGCAGACTCAGGGAACACTCCTGGGCACAGCACCCCAGTAAACTCTGAGAGCAGCACTCAGGGAACACTCCCAGCACAGCACCCCCAGTAAACTCTGAGAGCAGACTCAGGGAACACTCCTGGGCACAGCACCCCCACCAAACTCTGAGAGCAGACTCAGGGAACACTCCTGGGCACAGAGTGCAGCTGGCAGTGCCCAGCTTGCCCACCAGAGCTGGGTACAGGCTGTGCTGCAGCTGCCCTGCACTGCTCCCTGGGCTGCAGCTGTTAGTATAGAGTTAAAATGTTTGTGAAAACTATGGGAAGTTTAAATAAAGATTTGAAGGACGTAGGAAAGGAACGTTGTGTTTTGTGTTTAGGAAGCCATGTGAAACTGCACCTGTGAAGGCTGTAGTTAAACATATTGATGTGATTATTGTTTAGCAGTAGAATATTTGTAGTAAATGGGATCAATGTTTAGAGTTTCTAGGGCACCTGTAGATAAGATCATACATGCTTGTACAAATCTAAACTAGCCTCTAATAAAGCAATATAAATGTAGTTGTTATACTAATTGCTGCTTAAACGAGTATCTTGTTTTAATTACGGCTGAAATAGTATAAATATGTGCATTCTGAATGAACGGATGGAGCTAGATTTGGGCTGCTATACCCCTAGTTCCCTCACACCTTAATAAAGCACCTGCATATGATCCACCTGTGATTATGTGAGTTCCTGGCCCCGCTGCAATGGGGGCTCGGGGAGGGACCTGAGGGGACAGAGCACACGGCCTCTTCCCCCAGGCAGTGTCAAGCTGTGCCAGGACGGGTTCAGGTTGGGCATGAGGAGGAATTTCTTCAAGGAAAGGGTGATTACACGTTGGAACGGGCTGCCTAGGGAGGTGGTGGAGTCGCCGTCCCTGCAAGCGGTCAGGGAAAGGATGGACGAGGCACTCAGTGCCACGGTCCGGCCGGCACGGTTCGGACACAGGCGGCATCCGTTGACCTGAGAGCTTTTCCAAACCCTCTCACTCTGTGTCACCCCCCGGATCAGGGGGTTCGGACCCACCTCCGCCGCGGCAGGCATTGCGCAGCTCCTCGAACATCAGCTTCTCCAGCGGGTCGTTCACGTAGAAAACGCCCTCCACCTGTGGGGAGAGCCGTGAGCCGCCGGGGCCGCGCCGACCCCGGCTCCGCGCCCGTTCCCCCGCCCCACCCGGGCACCCGGGCCCCCTTCCCACGCACACGCATGTTGGGCACGAAGCCCTTCTTGATCCGCCAGCAGTTCTTGTCGATCTTGTCCAGGTACTGCAGCTCATCGTTGTAGCTGCGGCTCATGGCGGCGGCGCTCCCGCTCGGCGCTCCCGGCTGGCGGCAGGAACTGACGCGGCGGCAGCGGACAGGAGCCGGCGAGGCTCAAACCTCCTCCCTCAGCCCTGACGCCGTCTGTCCGTCCGTCTGTCCATCCGTCCGTCTGTCCGTCCCTCAGCCGTGCCAAGCCCGTGTCCCGCGATGCCGGGGCAGCCTGCGCCAGGCACTCGGTACCCGGTACCCGCGGGCCGGGCTGTGCGGGCAGCGCAGGGGCTGGGTTGTACCTGGCTGCCTCCTCCCTCACCCCACCTGCGGCTTCGGGGCTACTTTGTGTGGAAAAAGCCCGGGTTTATTTTTCAGGTGTCTGTGGGTGCTGACCCCCGGGGCAGAGTAGCTTTGCCGGCTTCCCGTCAAGGTTTGGCCAAAGCACCAACACCTACACGCTGCAGGGCAGACATGGCCCTCTGCAGAACTGTGTTCACATGTGCACACTAATAAAGTACTGGGAAAAAAGGAAGAGAAATAAAGATACCCAAACAGAAACATACCTTTCTTACTTCGTTTGGGTATCTAACCCTCAGTTCAGACAAAGATGTTGAAGAGTTAGATTCAGAGAGCCGGAATAACATTGAATGTATCTAACCAGGCTAAACAGCAGTAAACAGGGCACATGAGAGGCACAAAGATTTGGAGAGACTCAGGGAGAGATGGGAGAGTAGTGGTGCCCCTGGCTCCCGTCCTGCTTCTGCATCTAAAGATTTATGTTAAGACTGCCAAGATTTTAATTCCCATTGTACCTGGGACAGCTCCCAGTCTGACAGCTCCACAGTTCTGGAGAGGGCCCATGTGCAGAAGGGTGGTGTTTAAGGTTATTGCAGCAGAAACATATTAGCAGCTGTATCTGCCCTAGCAGCATTTTAAAAGATTGCAGCATCCTTCTGGAAGTGTATAGACAAAATTGTATTTCAAAAGAGTCATTAACTTTAAAAACATTTTTGCATCAGTTAAACTATAGAATAAATAAATGTCAAGCATGTGTTACATGTTCTCTCTTGGTTCTGCTTGTTACCATCATTATACCAGCTAACCATTCCATCAGCTTTTTTTTTTGATTCCCAGCATCCCCTCTTGCCTCCAACCAGGATAGGGGTTGTCAGAGCTCAAGTTAAACATTTCAGTAGAACTGGACAGTGTTTAATCTGCAGAGTCACATTATTGACTTGACTTGAAGTTCATGCTTAACAAGTGGTCTCTCTTCTCCTTTAGTGTTTGTAGTGGACATCAGTCGAAATCAACACATATCCCTGTGGGGAGAACAACAATCATGGGCATACTATGAATTAAATGAACATGTTGTTTTTGGGGTTCTTAATTTCAAATTGATCTTGGTGTTTAAGGTCAAAAAATCTACTAAGAAGAGCTGAGCCTTGGAAGTAACAAGTTTTATCCAACTCTGCCCTTCGAGCTTTGCAAAAGGGCTCCATCTTTCCCTGGATGCTATCCCTTTGCACCATGTTAGTGACAGAAGGGAATCTAAAGATCATACAGCCTACACAGGAAGGTTCATCTGAGCCTTGAGGCAGCTAGGCAAGCATCACAAGGTGGGATTATTTTTTACCTAATTTGCCCCATTTAAGAATTAGCCATTTAATCTAAACTTGTCCTTAAAGCTTCCCCTGCTGTCAGCACATACAGAGCAATGATCCTGCAGAGAGCAATGCATCATAATCACAGAATCACAGAATGGGTGGGGTTGGAAGAGACCTTAGAGACCACCCAGTTCCAACCCCCTGCCATGGGCAGGACACCTTCCACTAGATCAGGTAGCTCAAAGCACCATCCAGCCTGTCTATGAAAAGTAGGAATTGTTTTTCTTCCTATTGACCACAGCCATCAGACTGGCACTGGAAGTGGAAACTCTAGAGCTAGAGCCTGAACTCTAGCCTTTAAATGGGAATCTCCTGCACTTTGGTAGGAATTGTGATTCTGTGCTGTCTCTCATTCCTTGCTCCTGATGAGGAGACTGGTTAGAGAATGTGAGGGGGGAGTGGGCACCACAGAATCACTAAAATCCTTCATTCACAATTAGTCTATAAAATCAATTATCTGTTGGCAATGAGTGCCACTGAAAGCAGTCTCTGAGCAATTATTGTTTGTAGGGAACCAGGTATGTGGGAGGCAAAGAACAATTAAAAACAACTTTTGAATTTCCTTTCTTGAGTTGTGTTTTGTGCTTAACCGCAAACAAACATTTAGGAGTCTCTGCAAAGAAAAACTTCAGAAAAACTGAAAATAACATTGAGAAATTGTTAAACAAGTGAAGAAATGCAGCAGGCTTACTCATTTTCTGGGCATACAATGCCCTTGTACTGACTGGTTACATAGCAACATTCTGTACGCTCAAACTAAGGGCTAGATTTGGAGAAGGATAACCAGAAGGCAAAAAAATATTTTCTGAGAGCTCACTAACTACTTTTAGCTACTAATTTGAGTCATTATCACCAATTATTAATAAAATCCAGGCATCCTAGGTGCACAAAATTGAATTCAGCTCCCTCTCATATTCCAAGTATTCAACAAGACTGTGAGATAACAATAATTCTAATTTGATGTGATTGGCCAAACTTGAACAGTATGTTAAACCCATTTTTACACTGGATTGCAACTTGCAAGGTTGAACAAGTTGTACATTTGATCACACTGCAGTTACATATTCAGTTCTAATTTTTCCTTTCAAAGAAAGATACATTTGTTTCTAATAGATTATGCTCAAACACAGCAAATTTCTAGCACTATAGAAGGTGAATAAATGCCTAAGGAAAAAAAAAAGAAAAAAGAAAAAGAGGGATAACCTTTCATAAAGGAAAATCTTTCATAAATATCAAAAGCTTACCTGTTCAATTGTAATGTGAGGCCTTGTCAAGGTAACATTGGCCAGATTGGGAAGAGGGAATCCTTTTGACAGTTTAGCTTAGAAAAAGAGACAAATGATAATCCAAGTATGCATTAGAAAGATAATAAACACCTGCCCTTCAACAACACTGTTTATCCAGAGACTTGTAGGTTATTTATAACAATTAGCCTCTCAGTCTTCACAAGCAAGCCTGGGAGGTCACTGAGATGCTCATTTACCAATGGGAAAAAAGAATTACAAGTGCTCCTCTCCTGGCAGAGTGTTGCAGCCAAACCAAGGCATTCCATGTTCAACACATTGCACACTGAGTGATTTATCCCTAATGATCCCTGAGGGATTGTTAACACAGCTCTACCATCATTAGAACCTGTTCCCATTTGTATCCATTAAGTAAAGAAGGTGATCATCCCAGTATAGAGGGCTGACACAAAGCTGTATCTCCCTCCAGGGTCTTAAATAAGATTTATGAGAGGCAAAAGCTCTGTTCTGGTCTAATAAAAGGAATACATTTCACATATGGTAGCCTCAGGCAGGTGTGCAGATGAGAGAGACTTTTTCTTTTCTCCCTAATGCATCAGGACCACCTAGACTGAGATGAAGGCAGATGAATTTTTACTTTCCTAATAATTTTTGCCCTTTTTGCAGAACAGTGAGAGGGAGCACTTACACCCCTACAGATCAATCTACTGCTTATGGGCTGATGGTCATTTTCCACTCCAAGTTAATGGGAGCTGAAAACTTTATCAGAAAGTCAGTAGAAGTTCCTAGAATAACCCATTCTGCTGGAAGCTTTTTAGCTGGTGTTTTGAAATACAGCCTTACCATTAGCTGATGGAATTACTTCAGTCTGTATAATGTAAGATAGGATGTTCTCCAGAAGCAAGACCTGCCACAGACAAGAAAACTGAGTTAGCCATCATTTCCTGTCGTGCCCTAATCCTTGGTGGAGTTAGTCTCTCAGTCAACTTCCAGTTCTCTTTTGGCCTCAAAGAGTCATAAGCTTAAGTGAGCTTTGGATCTTAAGGTTTTGGAATGATGCAGAGGAAGTGAGATGCAAAATGCAAATGAATTTCATTATGCTTGGCCAGCTTTCCATGTTTTTAACATAGAAGTTAAAAGCAGTATTTGTCAGAGGGTTTGGATCCTTTAAAACATGAAGAGAAATATTCTCTGCATTCTGGATTCCAACATATTGGTGCTCTGCTCTGCTGCTGCAGGTCAGGTCTGCTCTGTTTCACCATGATGATTCAAGAGATCTCTGCTCACTGCAGCCAGGGCTGCAGAATTGGTTGTCTCATTCTCATATTAGAATTATGTGTCTCATTTGCAGAGCACTAGAGCTTGCCCCAAAGAGTTTACCCTTAAATCCAGAACAGAGAGGTGGCTGCCAGAAGACAAGAAGAGAGCCACTTAGGAATGAAGCCAAATGATTTAGAGATACAGATAACATTTAGCTGCTTACTCTTTAGCCTTGATATCACTGATATTCTTAGTTTGCATTTCCTATATGCTTCAACCACCCACTTACCTCAAAAGAGCCAACATTGGAGTGGGCTAGGGAGAACTGGAGCCTGAGGGAAAGAGGTGAAACGAGATGAGTCACTAAGAAAGGATAAACACAGTTATTCTAATCATGTGCAGTCATAGCTGTAGAGCTCCAGGCCTTAAGAAGTATCTGTAAAGAGGTTTTTGAAGCACTTTCACACACTGCATACTGCTGCATAGAGAAAGACATGGTTTTCTTGCTTTTCTCTGAGCACCCATGCAAGACTGGGCTAGAAGGGCTGTAGCCAGCAAAATGAGTGTGCTTCTCCCTCTGTGCTGTTCTGGAAATCCTACTGACAATAGATTTTACCAAGGACTTGCAGAGTGTCAGGTATTCTTCAAAGATTTTGGTAATCTGCATAATGCTTTCATGTGAGTCTTACCAGGAAGAAAGGATCAGTTCATTGTGTGGTGATCTGCTGGCTTTGTTGCTACTGCCTTTGTTTCCAAATTGAAATACTTACTTCTTATGTTACTCTTGTATACAACAAAAGACTTCTGACTTTCCTCAGCACCAGTATCCATGTTCTAAAGACCAGCTCCTAGCACACTCTAGATTTTCCTCTTTGAAAATTATTATAGAGAATGCTAACTGTGCTATCCCCCTTAAATTGCTAACATCCCTCTGCCCTGATGAACTCTGCATGTTCTTAACCCTGTGTCTTTCTTAGGGACTTCTGTGAAATTGGAGTCTCAATTACTAGTTGTGAGGTCCTGATATACAGAGCTTCTTCTCCATGAAATGTGACATGCTAGATGTGTAAATAATCTACCCTCTGGGCTCCAGCTTTCTGAAATTTGGAACTTTCAGGACTTTAGCTGGTGAATGTCTGCTGTCAGAACATCTGCACAGGGGACCTGCACAGACCCAGGTTCTTTACTGTGCCCTGGACTGCTCTGACATTCTTTAGTGGCACAGATTGTCTAGAAAGCCATGACATCTTGCCAGCTGGAAAGTGATGAGGGAAACTCTCAGATGATTTATTGTTAACAAGACTGGCCTGCATGCTTAGTTTATCCAGCTCAGAGGAGACAGTAGATGTAAAAGGCAGGGAAGTCCAGTGAGACCACTTCCCTCCAGCAATCCACTGGTGGGAAGTGCCTTGAGGCCATGGCACTTGTCAGAGAGAAACTTCCTGCCTCCTCTAAACTGTACAAGTGCTGCCAAATTTAGAGAATCTAACGCAGATGAATTTACCAGCAAAATATATTCATAGTTATCTGATCATATGTCTTAACTACTAATGTTGAGATTGCTAAAATTGTTTTCCAAAGGAAATCTTTTTCATCCCAGGTTGATTACCTGTTTAAACATAGTGAGCCCATCAATTTCTGATCAAATATATTCAGAGAAATGCTGGTGTTGGCTGCCTGCAGAATAAAGAAACCAGGGGTTACCAGACATAAAGAACCCCAGAACCCTCCCTGTGAATTAGTCACAAATCCATAAATGCCATCTTTCCAGTTAATCATGGGAACTGTTTTAGGTAAATGCAGCTTTCTCATTGCAAGGCTGCACACAGTAAATGTCAGTTTATTTGAATGGCACTGACAAGAGCTGAAATGGGGTAATGAGATGTCATTAATCAAAGCCATGAACAAGATGCCAAGAGGCCTGACTCACACTTGCAGAACTGTCATTCCAGAGAACAAAACCTCAATCAGAGTGTCTATCTGTTGGGATTTTTGTCCATCTGTAGGAAAATGTTCTTTGCCATAGAAATATCCTTATAGGTTAGGTGAGGTCATGCCTACACCTGTGACTAAGGGGAATCTGCATGTTTAAGTACTAGAAATTTGGCATTTTCTTTGTTTCTCATACAGAGTTTTAAGAGAAGGAAGGAACAAACATATTTAACCCTGAGTTAAATGTCACCTTGTTTGTTGTACTTACTATATTCAGTGTGAACAGAGACTGGGTGGTTGAGTCTGGCAGAACAGCCAACACCTCCATGGAGCCCTGAATCTCTGCTGTGAAGGAATCCTGCTGTAAACTGATGACAGGGATTTCAGTAGACATTAGCTTCAACATCACTGGGTAGGGTGTAACTGAATATTTAGCTACCTGTAAGATTCAAAGACAAAAAAAAAAAAAAGAAAAAACTCTTCTTAGAATGGATCAAAATACTGCATTTTCTCAATTTTGAAGTAGTTCCTTACAATGAGGTTAAAGATAGCTGCTAACATAAGATTCTTTCAGGTAAACAGGAAATAAAGGTTTTATGTGGTGCTAAATTAACAGTATTGGCCACTCAGGAATGCAGTGGAAAGTTCCTTCCACTTGAGGAATACAAATTTTTCCATATTATTTCAGGAGAAATTAAATACTTGCTTGTGAACAGAGGAGATAAATGGACCACAAATGTATTTAATCATACAAAAAGGGCTCAGAAGTCATTCACTTTGAAATTCACCCATCTCAGGAGATGGGTTCCTTCTCTGGACAGTCCTCAGAGGAGCCTCTCTCTGTTCACTGCCTGAAGAATGAATAGGCTCACAAAGTTGAATATTCAAAACAGGGGGGGTGGAATATTCACATCAGTGCTCATGGCATCATACAAGACTGTCCTTGGAGAATTCTTATATTTCTGAGGAAGGAACTTAATAACATCTGGGAAGCAAACAAGAATGTGAAGTACTTTGAACTATTAGTCTGATTTTACCCATCCTCAGTATTTATAGCCTAGGGGTTCTTATGCTCATTTTTGGTTCCTTATTCTGTCTCAGAAGGCTGGTGGAAGCCATGCATGCTCTTATTCTCTGTCCTGTTATATTCATCTCCTTCACCTAAAATAAATGGAAATCCTGTGCACCTGCCTTGTCTGTTCCATAGGATGTAATGTTTCCTGTCCATCTGTTAGCTCATTTTCCACACATGGTCCCTTCCCAGGTTTTCTGCTGATCTGTCACAGGCCAGCAGCAAAGTAAAGAGAATTATGCAGGTTTGGGGAGGAGAAAGGTGATTTTTCTGAGCTGAGGCCCTCTTGGATGTCTCTCAAAGCAGGACTCATGACTGGAAGATTTTCCTGCATAGAGCTGGTTTTAGGTGGGAACAGCTGTGGCTTGGGCAGGGTGCCCAGAGAAAAGATTGATGTGCAAGGTTATGGGCCAAGATTATGTTTGGTAACAGTGGAAGTCATTCAGCTCATCTTGGGGTGGAAGTGACAAGGCCCATCTGCTCTGCTGTTACAAGGCACACATGGCCACTTCTCCAGTGCAGGAGCCCTGCTGCCCCTATAAGCCTTTGGGATGCACCAGTAATGAGGTGTTCTTGACACCCACACTGGGTGGCTTCCCTGAGACTTTGTGATACTTACCTCAGGGATGATACTGCTAAATATCTCTGTATTTATCTTAAAATAACTGCAAGTCTGAAGGAAAAAATAAAAGAGAAAACACATGAGTTACCAGATTTGACCTTCATGGTCAGCTTTTCTCTAGATGCATTATTATGGTCATTTCAATGAATCTTTGATTTTGTGCCTCTCAGAAATATTCCTAAGAGACTCAGTATACTTAAAGCAGCTTCCCAATAATAGATGCCAAAATAATCCCTCAGAAAGCAAATGCTTAATGTCATTGTTGTTTGGGCTGCAGTCTGTTGTTTTTGGGACTTGCTGAACCTCCTGCAGTTGAGTTAGCCAAATCAGGCAGTCTCCAAGCCACAGATGCTGTGCTTTGACATATGCTCTGTTTACAAGGCCTCTGTAGTAATTCCATTCCATGAAGATCCCTCAGAAAGCAGCCACTGAAGCTGCAAAATTCTCCAGAGCTGATCTCTGGTCCCTGTTAGAGAAGTCTGTGCCTCAGGTCTACAGACCCCTCATTTTTTGTAACAAATTTGGCAGTATTTGGTACTTGGCTCAGTGGAACTTGGCATGCCTGGCTGTGGCCTGAGACATCTATATAGAGAATAAGTAAAAGAGATTAAAATAACAATACCCTAGTATTTATAATCTACTCTCTCAGGACTCTACAGACCAACTGAGAGCTTTACACAGCCACATACTGATATCTGGCAGGGCAAAGCCCTGTCTGAGCCACTCTGACCCCATTCCTCTGTGTCCTGCTCACCTCCTCTGCAATGGTCTTGTTGAAGGCCCCTGTGGTGTAGTAAGCAAATGAGGAGGTCTGAAAGAAATACTCAGAGAAGGCAAGGTACAGCATGGAGTCACTTTGGCCTGGGATTGTGAAGGAAGCTGCCATGTAGGGAGTGTCAGTATAGTTTCCAGCTGGGAAGACTGCCCCCTAAAAGTTGTCAGAGATAAAAAGAACAGGGTCAAAATATAACTTTATCATGACTGCAGACAAGGAGTGCTACTTTCCTTGACTTTGTCCAGGTTATTAATTGATATATAAATGAGTATGCAGGCTGTGTAGTACACCCTGAAGGCTTGGTGCTTTCAAGCAGGTGTTGAAGGCAAGTTCCAGCATTTGGACATCTTCATGGATGAGGCCCAAGATCTGTCTTTTGGGATACTGATCACCTACTGAAGACAGTCTGCCACCTCAGATCACCCTCTAAATTAAGTGTCTAAATACTGCATGAAGAACATGACTAGTGGTCCTCCTTTTTGAAAAGCCTTGCTTTCTCCTTTCCTCCTCTCCAAGATTTTAAATCTGAGAACTGCTAGCTTAAGAGCTATCCAATGGTCTCAGTTACAAAATTGATCTCTAAAACCAGAGATCTTTCTTGGTCAAAAATAATAATAAAAATAATGGGCACTGTATTCTGCCCATAATCAAGCTGATAACTTGTGCAGACAAGATGCTTATGAGAGAAGAAAGTAGTGTCAGACAAACCTAAAATACCTTTGTTGTCTCCTGCATTACCCATCATATTGGCCAAGCCTTACAGACATAATACTTCCAAATGCATCCAGATGAAACAAAAAAGTAAAACTGATTGAAAGTGATGAAGACATTTAAAGGTTAGAATTTTTATGTCCATTTTATTAGTTCTCCTGTTAATTCTTGCTCTGATAGTCTTACTCTTTCTTCTCCTCTCTCATCTGACAGCAGACACATCTAGTTAGTCCCATGTCTAGAAATATTACCCTGACTGACTGAACAATGAAGTCCCAGCTATTAATCAACAGTGAAAGATGAGGTTGAATACCTTATTTCTTTCCTTCCCTTTTCTCTTTTCTTCTATCTTGCTTAGTCAACTTTAATTGCTCTCTATTTTTTACAACCAACTCAACAGTAATTTAAAGAAAAAGACGTGGCTTTTAAATAATTCATTTCACAACAGGATTGTTACAAATTATTACTGTAACAAATGCAATACTGCTTTGAAATGTCTGTTTTCTCAGATAGTGAGCCTTTATGTTCAGAACAACAATCATGGTCATCTTAGAAAGTGTATCATAGAATAATGGAACCCACAGCAGTGAAGGCAAACAGCACTAGAGGAAACTACCTTTAAGTCCAGGTCAATGAATGGTTGGAATACTGCTGGCAAGCTGCTCAAGGAGTAGTCTACTTCAGCCAAATCATCAATCTGCATTACAGCTGTAAGGGTGTAGATAAGACACAGAATATTACAAAACACAGGAATAATTTCATGCGTACTTTAAGTCAGTTTCTGAAAGAGAATGACACAAATTATTCCAGATTGTAGGAGGAAACACAACCAGGGATCTCCTAACATACATTCTGACCAAAGAGCTGATGCTTCTACTGAGACCTTCTGTAGCACCTTCTCTAGTTTGTCTATTGTTTATTCATTGTGGAAAGCAAGTTTGGTCTAACCCAAAAAAAGGAGATGGCCATATCAGTGCTTAAGGGCATAAGGAGGTGTTGGGATTTCTTGTCAAGCAGTTCTAAGAGCATCTCAAGCATCTGTAACTTGCAAATACTTTCCCAGAAGTAGGGTGCCTGGTCTGCTTAGATACCTGTGTTTTGCACATGGTATCTGACCAACATTTGGGCTGTCTTAAATGCCTGCAAATCTAACCCAAAGTGGTTCAAGTGAGCAGGTTTTTGCAAAGGAGCTTTTTCATTTTGTCTCTGGCAAGTCTGATGAACAGGCAAATAAAACTTAATTTCCAGGCAGGCTTGGAGAGCAGGCTTCAGTTTTTGTGCAGGAGGACTCAGAGCTGGTAAGGGAAAACTGCCTCAGCATCAGTACTGTGTGGTCTCTAAGTGGCATTTCTCACAAGGTAAGTGCACACTGCCACATTTTCAAGTTGAGGATTGCTACCAAGTCCTTGGCTCTTAGAAACATATATTTCTTGCTCAAGTAGCCCAGCCTTTATTTAGCTGTGGTATGCAAGGGAGCAGATGGAGCAGAGAGACTGATAGCACTCATGGAGGCATTGCTAAGCAGCTACTGTTAAGGAAGCAGCAGAATTTCACTGGTCAGAAGAGAGCAAACAGAAGGAAAAGGTATAACTACTAATGACTCACCATTCAGTGACTGGAGATCTTCATCTATCAACTGGATCCCAGCTCTGATATTGGGACATGACTACAATAAAAGCACACTCAAGTTATGGCCTGATTAACATGGATGTGTATGCACCTCTTATATGTGTGCTAGCAGATTTTTCTCCTGCATGACACACATTGCAGCATTTGTTTATCAAAACACTTAATCTGGCTTCTCTTGAGCTAACTGGATCCCCAAAGTTTCTGCTTGGTGCAATGTAGGTGTGTTGTGTGTCAGAGCTGCAAAAAAGAGGGAAGTTTCCAGAGGCAGCCTGATGGGGGTGACAAAACCACAGCCTTAAAGGACAGATCTCATACTGGTGTCACAGGAGAGATCTCAGAATCATGGAATCATTTAGGCAGGAAAAGACCCTTAAGATCATGAAGTCCCTGGATAGAATGACAGCCATCTCAAGCTCAATTTCCCCTCAGTGGCCCTGGGCAGGTTGTCATTAGAACTACTCACCCCTGTGATAGGATGAATTTGAAATGTCATGCTATCAGTTGTTACACTACAATTTCTCCATATGTCACCCAGTTTGTGTTTTGTCTGCCAAGCATAAAAAATGACCCATGTCTGTAGGTACACAGGCAGGGACTTATTCTGCATAGGAATGGAAAAATAACTACATTTTCCATCCCTCCTGCTGCCTTGGTTGAATGTAGCTGTGTCAGTATCTTGGCTAGGGATGTCACTTTATCTGGAATCATTTCTGGCTGGCAAAATGATGACTGTGCTGATCAGACCAGAATAGGACTATTACAGGATTATTTTTCTAATTCTTCCTTTGCCAAGTTCACAGCACTGACTTGTGCATGCTGTCCTCCTTACACCCCTCCCCTGCACAATGAGAAAGGCTTACATTAGTGACCAAGCTCCTGTGAATGGGTTTCTTCAGATACTTGATAAAGAAGTTATGCAGGAAGCTAGAGGGAAGAAAGAAGGCAGTTAATGGGTCAAGTACTACAATCATTAAGAGGAGATCAGATATCTCTGCAGAACATGAATTTAATGGTCTCTTAGTGTGATATTCTAGTGCACATGGGAGCTTTTTGCAATGTAAAAACTGTCAGAGAGTCACTACTCAAAAGATGGTAATTTCAGCACTATGGATCTCAGCCTGGGTTAATTAATATTTATGAAAGAGGGATTTCTTCATATTACCATCATATATGTATAAAATAGCCTCTGCACTAGGAGTTTCCAAAACAAGTAAAAATAAACAAACAAACAAAAAAAACCCAAACAGGTGACAAGAGTGGTATTCAGACAATGAGAGAAATACAAGAAAATAATGAGATACTATTTCATGAGGCTGTATCCAGAGGCTTAACAGACAGTCTGGTTCTGTTCAATTTTGATAGCACTGTGAGTAGGAGGAGTGAAGCACACTACAAGCTTGTAACTTCTGCATTGGTTGAAGATTAGAGCAGAAGTTTGAAAGAAATGGGTGCTGAAGCATGAGGGATTATTTGATTCTGTCTTTTTCTTCTACTTTGTGTAAATACAAGGACAAATATCAGTGTTGGCCATTTTAATGCTGTAGGGCCCCAGTTCTTACCTCAGGTGCCTTATGATGGCTTAAGGTAATTCTGTGTGCCCTAATTTGTGAAGCTGTCTCTGTGCCATTCATTGACAGTTATTTTGTGATGGAGTTTATAGAAATCTCTTCCACTTACCCAGTTTTCCCATTCAGCTTGAGATCTATGTCACCAGAGGTTGTGTGGCAGCTGGTGAGGGATATTGCTGTAGGGCCTGTACTGTCCAGAGGTGTTGAAAAGACTGCAGTAACAAACACCTTTGAAATGTGCACTGTGCCTCTTCCACTGTCTTTGCTGCATCAAGTGAAAAGAAATAAAAACTGAAAAATATCCAGCTCTTCACTCTGGAATTGCCTGGTGATGTGGACTCATGGCTGGCCCTGCTCACTGCCAATGCTCTGCTTTGCTTGCCTGTGTGGGGTCAGGTTGTTTGCCTGGCAGTGAGGGCACTGTGCCTTCTGCTGTGTCACCCCCTGAGCTCCCAGGTCCCCTTCCCCTGCATGCAGCCCTGCTGTCCCTGGCAGAAGTGCAGGTCAGAGACTGCACTTAGCAATATAGGTAATGTGGGTTGTGGGGGAAGCAAGACAGATTTCTTTCCTCTGGCACTAGGAAGGTGTAGAGACTGCTGCAAGGATATTGCCATTTGCTCACCCATTTTTCATCAGCTTTTGAACTGTATCTCCTGCTGGCATAGCAGAGGGTTTCTAACAGTGTGACTGCAGTATGAGGGTTTATTATACTGGACTGTGATCCAGCACACTACAGTTTTTCTAAATGTGTCATTAGCTGGCAGGCTGGACAATGACAGCATTCAGCTAGAGCAGCAGTCCTGTCCTGTTTGCAGCAGTGCTTCTCAGCCATGGGCTCTTTATCAGTGCTGATGTCTGAGGGGGCAGGGGCTGTCTCCTACCAGCAGAGAAGCACCAGTCTGTGCTCCTGGCTTACTGCTGCCAGATGATAAAGAGCACCTTTACAATGAAGAATAAACTAAAATTTGTATTTTTGTATTGTCCATCAAGAAAAAAATCCCAGGACATGCAATGCTGTACATACAACATCCAGGTCCTTATGCTCCAGTTCATATCAATGGTTAGAGAAGCATTTCCAATCACCAGTTTTATCCCAGACCCTGGCAGGAGGGAGATGGAAGCACTGGGTAATTCAACAGCAGTAACGTGTATCCTAGAGCATGGGAGAGAAAAGATTTTGAAAAAAATGGATTTAATAAGTCAGAATGAACACAAAGCAAGATTCAAATTTCAGTCAAACACAAATTTCCCCCAGAAAGAATACTTACCTTGAGATGTTGTATTTGACATTACCAAGCACAAATTTCTCATGGCCAGTCAAATCAGGGAAACGCTCCTTCTCCATATTCTGTTTCAGGATTTCCAGCCCAACCTCCTTGGCTACAGGAAAACAATGCTCCGATCAGTTGCCTTGGATAGTGCCTGGGAGTTTAGAGTTATGTGCTTCTGGCTTAGGAAATGTGATGGACACAGAATCAGCAAGAAGGTGGGATCTCACTTGAGACTCAGTAGTGCTATTTCAGGTCTCACTCCTAGTCATGGCAAGAGCTGAACTCACTGATTCAATATCTGAGCTCAGAGGAACCTTGATATGATGCACAATGCTGAAAGCATCTTACTTTGCTCTATTGTGCTCTTAAACTTTCCTTTATAGCCTGTCATGGGCTCATTTACTCCCACTGCCCTCTTTCCTTTGTCCTATCAGGCTTCACAAGGCAATGCCACTAACAGCTCCTGAGAACATCACACATACCATACTCCAGTCCCTTCTGGGTGATCCTCACTTTGAGTCCAGGGTTGGCACTCAGGTGCCCGCTGAGCAAACTTAAGAGGAGGAGAGAACAGCAAATCTTCAGCATCTTCCTCATTTTTTACAGGACCTGTTAATAAACATTTAAAATGATAGCAGGAATCCATGCTGTGTCCTCGGTGGTTGTACTACATTCCCCCCTACCCTGGACACCAGTTTTCTCTCCAGAATGAACCAGTGGAAAGCCCAGCAACCCTGGAAGAGAAGACTCATTCTCCACAGACTTACTAAAAGTGAGCTCTGTGTGGAAAAGGAGAAAAGTCATCCTGCCATAGAGACTGGGGAAGGTGCTTGGGATACATCTGTCTGGACAAACATTGAATTTTTAGGCTGAAATTTGTTGGCTCTACAGGATTCACCACAGGGGTGGTGAATGAGTGAAGCAAATGCTCATCCCAGGGGCTTCTGTGACAGGATTTAAACCAAGATAGAGCTATCTGTACAAATCAGATAGCTCAGGTCTTGCTTTCAGCAAGGTTTTCCAGAGAGAGTGAGAGAAGCCACCCTGATGGAGAATTTTTAAACAAAACTGGACAAAATAAGAGAATGGTTTTGTTTTTTCCCCAGAGCTGGGAACAGACTTCTGTGGAGTTATTTGTCATCTGGGACTGACCTGGCAAACAGGTCACGTTATTATGGTTCTCCTCATTTCCAGCTACTACACTGGATTATGAACAGCTGAAAGTACAGGAGAGTGTCTCTTCTAGCTCTACTTTTACAGATAAAATTTATTTAGTTACCACAGGGCTAGAATGAAATCATCCACAAGCAAACAATTGTCCCTTTCCCAATAACTCAAAAATTGTTTTGATATTGCTGTCTTTCACTAGCTGCTTCATCACCAGAGGCAATATACCTCAAACCACTAGAATATTTTCAGTCACAATCACAATATAAACCACATGCAAAATTATGAGAGAATATTGACTTAATTTTTTTAACAGTTTCAGATAATCCTGCAGAACACCTTTGCCTTTTTGTATAACTAGTATTTTCTTTTTAAATTTTAACAGACATATTGAGAGATGAAAGAAACACACTTCATATTCAGAACAGAAACAAATCTCAAAATTGAACCAGATTTAGCTATATCTATCACTTCCCAACAAAGCCACTCCTTGACAAAGATAATCAGAGTGTATTTTTTCCATACCTCTGCTCTGAAGGCTGAAGAGAAGACTTTTGCTGTAGCAGACCACAGGGCTGAGGATGTTGCAGGGGAAACCTTCTGCAGCCATGAGCCTGTCTTTTAAAGGAAAGAGCTGTGGGCTTGAACAGAGCCAAATGCTATCATCTTCAATGGTATCACCCAGGGAGTGGCCTCTGATAACCACATCCCAAGCTGTTTTGGGTCTCCCAGGTAAAATCTATCAAATTTCATTTAGGGATAAGCAGAGGACAATGCAAACTGTTGGCTGGGGGTGCTCAGGTACCTGAATGCAGAGTTTGGGGTGGCATGCTGCCTTTGTGACAGATTTTCAGATGAGGAGGAAACCCCACTGAGAATTCCAGTATTTCCACAGGACAGATATTCATAGCTATGTTTGTGTTGTAAAATAAGGAAATTAATGTGCCATTGGTATGAAACAGATGGAAACCAGGTCCCATCTGTCTGAAATTGCTCGGGATACAAGAAACCATAAACAATATAGTATTTATATTATAACATATACACATATATAAATATACACAGACACTACAGTGTATACATGTGATACAAATATGTAGTATCATTTCCTTGCAGTCAATATTTCCTATTTCTTCTGTTTTCTTATCCAGTTAACCAGTACTTCAGCTAACTAATACTACTTGGCTTGTCAAGGAGGTGATTTAATCAATTAGTTTGCAAGTACCAAGCACATTCCCCCAGGCATGGGGCACTTTGCTGGACAATCTGAGTCACTTCATTGTGCAATCCATGAATAGAAAAGGTAGAGACACTTGTCAGTCAGTCAACAAATGCTCATACTTCACAGAGATTTAACATTCACCACATAATGATTTCATTATTTGTATCTCTGGCAACTGATGATGAATATAACTCACAGCCTCAGTTACATAAACCTCTATACATTTTCTGATATCAGTGAGGGACACCAATCTAATTGAAAATCTCAATTTCTTTGGAGTTCTTCCATTCTTTTTCTAGTCACTCTTCACCTACCAAAGAAAACAAAGAATTGGAATCCCTGCTATGATTTACTGCTATTTGGTTTCAGGATGCCTTTTTTTAGTATTCTATCAGACAGCTGGATAAATAAACTGATACAGCTCAAACTACACAAGCCATGTTTCTATCCTGACCTGAACTTTCTGTAGTGTGACATTTGTAGAGTAGTTTTCCTTTTCATACACTCTTAATGTCTCCTGGTTGAGTGTCTCTGTTGACACTGATAAAAGAAAAAATACACCTTGCATTTTACAAATATTAGAGGTATGAAATTATTTGGAGATTGATACCCTCAAAAAGCTGCAGCTACTCACAATCAAAGAATACTGTGTGATAAATATCACTTCTGTGTGATACAGAGGCCAAGGACAGCCTTGGCTGCAGTGACAATGAGACTGTCAGGTTTCAGATCCTGGGAGAAGCAACAAGACAAAGAACAGAATTACAGCCACAGACTTCAGATGAGACCTGCTTGGCAGGATCTGTGGGAAGTTGCCCTGGAGAGCAGAGGCCCAGAAGAGCTGGCTAATCTTCAAGGGCAGCTGCCTCACAGCATAAGAACTGCCATTAGAATGTGCAGACAGTTGAGCAACTGTGGCAGAAAGCCAGCACAGAGAACATGGAGCTCCTGAGTGAACCTAAACACAAAAAGGAAGCATACAGAAGATGGAAACTGAGACCAGTTACTTGGAAAGAACACAAATATCTCATTTGCACACACAGAAACGAAATCAGGAAAGATATAGTTCAGCTGGAGCTGAAGGACAACAGGAAAGGTTTCTGTAAGAACTCTGACAGCAGAAGATCAATGTGGGCATATTGCTCAGTAGGATGGGGCACTAGTGACAAAATACATAGAAAAGGCCACTTCTACTAACAAGGCTTTTACTCTGGCCTGCACCAGCAGGACCAAGGGGGCTGGAGAACAAGAACTACAAGGAGAGATTAGGCTGTTCATCCTGGGGAAGAGAGGGCTTGAAATGCTATTTTGTTGCCTGCAAATTTTGCAGAGAGACTACAGAGAAAATGGAGCCAGACTCTTCTTGGAAGTGTGTGGTGAAAGTACGAAAGGCCACAGAACATACTGGAACATTGGAAATACTGATTAGATACTACAAAAAAAAATTTTACTCTAAAGGTAGTTAAATAATGAAACAGATTGTCCTGAGAGATTGTGGAACCTTCATCCTTGGAGGAGTTCAAGACTCAACTGGACATTATGCTCAGTAACCTCATCTAATTAGTCCTGTTTTGAGCCAGTGTCTGGACTAGATTATATGATTCTATAATGACATGGCAATTCACTGAGCTTTGTAGATCCATTCCCACTCTCAGTGTCCATTTACAAACTCAGATTGGCTCTGGTATTGGCTGGCTGCAGGGAAAAAACCCCAGTCTTCTGTTTGCACAGATAGATACTGTCTTAGATACAGGCACAAATGCAATTGCTTTTGTGATTGGAAACACATTGTCTAAACTTTTCATGTGGTCAATTCATATAGATTGTGAAATTGTTTGTGAATTTGCTGCTTTCTGCCAGCAGCTGGGATTGAGTGAACAAAGTGGTAACACTGCCCTGATTGCCTCTTTATCATTAGGATCATTTAAGACCTTGCATGGTTGACATAATTGGTTCACTTGCAATCTAATGAAAAGATGTCTGGGGACACACTGAACTATTTTATAACACAGAGGCTAGGAACATTGGGCATCAGACAGTAACATTTTCATATATTACAATTTATTCTTGAATAGTTACTCAACCTCCCACGTGGAAAAAAGGTTTCTCTGTGCCTGCCTATTAAATCTATTAAATTTTACAATGTGTGGTGCATGTTTCCTTCCTGGAAATTGGTCTTCAGGGGATTTCCCACTATAAGGCAGACAAAATGCATTATCAATATTGCCCTGATATTGGTTCTTTGAAGAATCCTTACAAAATAATCCCAGGACAATATGCAAGAAAAAGAAGTCTCAGGAAAAAATCATTTTGAAAACATAATCCACATTGTGACAAATTTCAAAAATGTACCCTTTAATTGGTCCTTCTCTAGTTCTTATACCTTTTTGGTTTTCTCTGTTTTAAGCAACTCAAAATAAATACTTTAAAGTAGCAATGCTATATTATGCATAGCAGCCTGCTGAAGTCACATACCCTAAATGTTTTTCAAAAGTGTCCTAACTTTCCCTGCAAACTTGCCACTTTCAATCCTGATTAATAGGGGTCAATTAAAAATCAGTGTAAAACCAGACAGAATTTTCTATTATTAAAGGACACGGATATTTACTAGATATTTATCTAGCAGGATTGCTAGAAACATTGATGCAGATGAGATGCCTCATTCCCATAGCATTTCATTCACACTGAGGAATAAAAATCTGCAGTTTTGGCCATTACTGTGCTTGGGAATTGATTAGCTCTTGTTTGGATCTTAAACGTATGTTGGGTGAGAAGCTGAAAGAACAAACTGAACTGCCATGGGAATAAAGATGGTATCATTTAATTCTGCTTCCCCACACCAACAAGCTTTACTTCTGCACTCCAAGGCTGATGCTGGGTTTATTCTGAGCCCCTCTCAGGTGCCAGGATCGATTGTCCTAGGTCAGTCAGATGACTGAGGCAGACAGAGCTATGCTGAAGGAACTTGTCAGCTGCCTGATAGTCTAAATGAGAGCTGCCAATTGCACTGCTGAGGACAATGGATGTCAGACAAATTGCTCTGATTTTTATCTTCAGGAACTGAGCAGGCACTGACCGATTTTTGTATGTAAGTAATTCTCTTAATTCTTTTGTCTTCACAAAGATTAAAGTAGTTCAAGTACTTGAAGTAGAGAAAAAGATTAAAAACTCCTTTGTTTCAGTTTGTACCTGTCTCACCCTAATGAAGTACTCTACTTACCAGACTAGAGGTAACATGTCTGCTCTCTCCTTTGTGAACAGTCTGAAAAAACTTTTAATAAAAATCACAATAAAGATTACAGCTGAAATTTCCCTAAGAACTCAGCAAGCTTCAGATGTAGAAAAAGTCACCATACTTGTCTTATACAGGTTAACTCTGTCATAAAAACACACTATCTTAAACTGACCATCCTCAGGAAAAGAATTTTGTCATTGTCTTGCCTTGGTCCTGTGCAAGATTCTCCAGTCTACAACTTAGAGAGTAATTTCTTTCACTTTCAAACATTTAGAAACCTCACTAGTTAACACACACAAGACAAACAGTTCTCAAACACGAATAGAGTCTACCCAACCTGAAGTCCAGAAAGAGCATTTCAGTTTCCCAAATATCTCTGCTGTTATCACAGAACTGGGACTGGATTTTTCAGTTTCTTCTTTGCTCCATCATTTCTAGTCAATCTGCAGCATACTCAAGAACTGGTAGGGTTTCTGCAGCTCACTCAACAATGTCAAATCAAAAAGGACTCAGTAGCCTCAGGGTTTTAACCCTTCCTCCACACTGATACTCCAGATAGAAAATCACCTCTTGAAGAAAAAGGAATATAAATTTTATACGATTGATAGAAGAGATAAATTGGCAGGAATGCCTAAATAAAACAGCAAATAACACAGGCAGGAGTTTGCTAAATGACATAAAAGCAGATGATCCCTCTTCACAACTACTGGAAATACCCACAGAATGAGATGAACTCCAGTAAGTTTCTATTCATGGTTTCCTGCATTCTGTGTAGAAAGTAATGCTATCCATTTCCCAGTTCATGGAGAGCCACCAATCTGCTCAGTGAAATCTTCAAACAGAATCCACAGAATGAAATGGCTGTCCCCACCCCACAAGACTATATCTGTGAGTCTGTCTGGGACATTCCCCGATTTTTCAGCAGCTTTGCAAAAGTTTTGTGTTACCACAGCTTTTCCTAAGTGTGGCTTTATTCCTGGTGCCCTTCATAAAGGCTTTCAAGGCCTTGGAGCAGGGTTGCCAGAGAACTATTAATCTATGCCAGGCTGCAAAATAAATAGCATAGCTGCAATGCCTACACAGAATCTGTTAACAATGGTTAACAATGTTGGGAGGCAGTTGTCTCATGAGCTGATGGAAAAAACCATTGTCACTGTTTGGATCCATTGAGTCAATGTTGCTGAGCTCTGGAACTGCCCTATCCTAGCACCTGAGCCAGGACTATAAGGCTCATTTTTACCAAAGTCCATTTAGCAAAACAAAAATCAATGTTCTTGTTCTGGGCTGCCCTCACAGCTAAGAACCCAGGGGTGGTTCCCAAGAGATGGAAAGAGTGAGAAGCACTGAGACACTGAACAGGAATGCAGCAGGCATTATTTGTCTGGAAGCTGCCCAGATTCAGACTGGAGTCCATCATTAGCATGGGTCTGTTCTAAGCTTTCTTCTCTGCTTTTCTCCCCAGTGTGGGGCTCACTCACCAGCCTCTTGCACAAGCACTCCCTTCCTTTCAGGGAGCTGACAGCAGCATGAGGCACGCTCAGCCTAGGCAGCCACTTCCCTGGGTTCACACAGATTGCAGTCCTGCCAGATTCCTAAGAGGTAGAGGCAGTGATCTCCCTAAGAAAAAAATGAATCTAGTTTTACTACCCAGAGAAATGTGATTTTAGTCTGCTAATGAAAATACACCAAACTCTGACTTTAGTGTACCACTTCAAATACTTTTGCTCAGCACACAACTCTCAGCAATTCAATGATGTTTAAAATCATGCAAATCCAAGAAAAAAACACTGAAAGTGTCTGAAGCAATGTAGCAAACTCCAGGAAAACTGCTGGAAGGCCTTTTGCTACATCCACTCAAGACTTTAATCAGAAAGAGAGAAGCTAAAAGCCGCATGAGCAAACTCAGATGCTGTTTAAGAGTCATCTGTAGACAGCAAACCTGAGATGGTGTAATGCAGAGTCTGGCCTGAAGCATCGTAAGTGAGCATTAAGGGCTCTAAATACCTTCCAGCAGTAAAGCTGACCACCAGCAAGCTGCAGGAATTCAGGAGGTTCTCTCCACTGGCTTTCATTTGAATCTCCTTGTCCACTGGCACACTTCCATGGCACCTCAGACTTTGGCACTTCATCTCCTGATGACACTCCAGTCTTCATACCCTTCTCCTTCTCATGCCATGCTTTATCACAGTTTTCAGTGTGACTCTTTTAATTCAAAACATGAGCATCATAAGTTAACATATACACACATATATTTATTTATTTGTATAATAAAATGTATTATTTGTATCAGCAAATACGTGAATAGAAATAACAGAAAAATCCATTGTGTCACAGCTTTATTAACATACTCATCTTTCAGGAAAAAAAAATTTCCATGAGGTATGTAACTGAACCAAAGAGCCCTTTCCATTTTATAGTTCTCCTCTGCCATAGGACTTGGCCAACAGGACTACAGCTTTAAATTTCAAATTACTCAAGAGCACCCACTAGGGCTATCAGTAGAGTTTTACAGCTTTGGTGAAAAAGGTTCTATTGCTTGTGTTTCACACTGACCAAGAGGGAAAGAAACCTCCTCAATGAAGTACTTTGTGGAGAGAAACCACATTGTCTTCAACCTTTCCAAGCTACTGACAAAGAGCTTTCTTTTGTCACCATACTGTCTATTATCTTAATGAATGAGACTTAAAAATAATTCACTCCTTCTGATAAGAGTGAACTACGCTGGAAGTCAAAATTCCTCTGTACATAATTATTTTCTCAAGCCTCTAAGTCTACGGGTTTCCTGTACTATTTTGACAAATGCCCTTCCCAGTCAGAGGTCAGATTCATTTATGGCCATTGAAAATCTCCTGCCTGAAGACTGAGACAAAATTAAAATGGTGGAGAAAACCTGTAACTCATCAAATAACAGCCCTTTCTTCTAGAATGATGCATGAAGGAAAAAATAATGGTGGTATTGAGTTTTTTGAAATTTGCCAGACTTGAAAGCTGAGGAGAATGTTTCAGCCTTTCATCCTAATTGTTTCTTAGGTGGTTTTCCTGCCGTGTGGAAAATGTGACTGAAGCTTACATTGAGTGGAAAACGTGTCTAAACCTTGCATTATAGCATGACTCATAAAGTTCAAAGGAAAAATTCAGAATGGCAGGAAAAACGCTCACTTCTAACCAGTGTAGCTGGTTACCTAATGACTCTAGTCAGCTCCTGAGAATATGCATTGTTCTAAGTTACCTCTGAATTTACTGCTTTTGAAAACTCTATGGAATTCATTAAATAAAGTGAAAACTTGAAAAAAATTTTCAACTTCATTTTGTCGAGGAGATTATTTCCCCACAAGTGTTGTGACACTACCTCCGAGGTGACAACTCAGCAGTCTAGTCTACAAAAATCGTGTGCCTTCATAAACCTAAACACTCTCGAGGGCAGCATCCTCCTTCAGCCTTTCCCTTTATGCCTCTCCACCCTCGCCAACAGTTTTAACAGCCAGCCAGGCTCTCCCTGGCAATTCTGCCTACAGAACATCACCTGGCGCGGTGTTACACTGAGGAGGAGGAGGGCAGGGGCCCAACCACCCTCAACACGCGGCGTCAGGCAGCCTGGGCGCCGGGATCACTGCCGCCGGTGGGTTATCCATCGCGGGCTGGGAGGCTGAGGAGGAATTCGGGAACCGTGAGGGGCGGCAGCAGCGGTGAGGCCACACCCGCACCGACGGCAGGGCCACACCCGCAGCAATGGCGGGGCCTCACCCGCACCGACGGCGGGGCCACACCCGCACCGACGGCGGGGCCACACCCGCACCGACGGCGGGGCCACACCCGCAGCAATGGCGGCTCCCGCCCCGCCCGTG
>VZTB01009909.1:493618-515498 GCA_013397245.1 Thryothorus ludovicianus
CCCGGCCGATTCCCGGCTGATTCCCGGCTGATTCCCGGCCGATTCCCGGCTCTTTCCCGGCCGATTCCCGGCTGGCCGCTGCGGAGCGGGAAAGCCAAACCTGGGCAAACGCTCAGCTGCCGGTTGCGGTCAGGGCTGGCTGAGATTTCTGTGCGGAGCTGAAGTTACAAAGCGCTCTAGGGTCTCGGGCTTCGTGAAGAATCCCGCTTTAAGTTTCATAAACGGTTTGTCTGTGCGCACGGCATCCTCCGTAGGAAAATGAATCGCCTATAAAAGGGGAGCGTTTTCTGATGTTGGCTGATGAATTTGTGTCACAAACCTTTAATTAGTCCGACGTGCTGGTGTTTCGCTGGTGATTCACACGGCAGTGTGGGTAGGAGGAATCTGAAGTTACTGCTTCTCTTGCCGCAGTGGGTGTATTTTGTAGCTGCTTCCCTGCTAACCAGTTTCATTTTTGGGTTTTTTTTTGGCCTGAAGCATCGTATCTTACTACCCTCCTTTGCAGCTAGTATTCTATAGGACACCCGCTAATCATTGAAATGAATGTTCAGCTTGATGAGAAATCAAGTTGGTTGAGTCTTCAACACTATTTATTTTTAAATAATCTGGGGCAGTAGTCTATTTAGATCTTGTTTTTTTAGCTGTAATATCTTCCATTTTGAAGGCACTTGTTTGCTTTCCTTCAGAACTGTTTTATGAGCAATTTCTGTAGGTGAAGTTTTATTTACCAAGCAGCTTGAACTTAAAATATACTTGGCGAGAGACATGGGGGAGTTAAATCCATGTAATCTTTTTTTCCCCTTTAATGTATGGCTAATTTATAATGGATTAAGCGCCATGGCACAATACTATTATAATGTGCAGTATGCATTTCTAATCGTAGAATCATGGAATCATTAAGGTTGGGCAAGATCTTCAAATCCCATCTTTGAGTCGAGTGTTTGGCTATCCAGGTGCAGCCAACCACGTTTCCTTACAGTTTCTTTAAAATTGTTTTGCAGTTCTGATACCACATTTTCAATAACATTGAACAGAAAAGATGCTCTCACCGAGGATCAGAAGACCTTATCTTCATACGGGATTGTTTCTGGTGATTTGATATGTTTGTTACTAGAAGAGCCAGATGGACAACCCAGCCTACCTCCTCCTCCTGCTGCTCCTGCCCCACTTCAGAATGGTCATGAGCCGTCCACCTTGACCCCCAGCAGCCCAAGAAAAGAAGGGCAGAATGAGCAGTCTAACAATGAGAGGGTTCAGGGGAGAGATGAGAGGGTAAGTGCATGAGAATATTCCTGTACAGCACAAGGCAGAAAGGAGAGTGTCCTGTTGTGTCAGTCCTGTACTACACTGGAGTAGATTTCTTGAGAATATTTGGCTCCTTTCATTTGTCTGATATGTATTTAGTTATTTTAATGGAAATTTGTCTCTATCCATTGTACGTTACTGTGGCACAGAAGCTGATTCAGAGAGCTCGAAGTGTTTCAGGTTTACAGGAGTAAATGTTTTTGCTGGAACATGCACTTAAAGAAGTAAGGATTATGTTTCTTACCAGCCTCAGTGCTGTCTTCTTGAGGAACTGATACTAGATCTGACAGATGTAACATGCAGGGTCAAAGACAAGCTCTTTTTTTTCACCCCCTTCCCTTAACAGGGGAAGGGTTTAACAGTTTTCAATCTATTTTTTTTTTTAAATAATTTGTCTGTGTATAGTATTGTCAGTTAATTGCTATGATTTAGAAGAAAGGAAGCTACAATGAAGTCACAGTCCTCCTTAAGTGACAGCAAGTGCACTCCATTAATTGATTTTTTTTCTTCTGCTGTTTATGCCTGTTGTGTTTGTTGCCAGCCCAAGTTACCCTTTTGGTTACTTGCCATGCATATTGGCTAAATTCAAATAAATGGTGATATTGTAATGAATAAATTATTCCTATGTATGTTGCAAAAATTCTGGTGAAAGTTTAATGTATTATGATCACTTTGTCTTCAGTTAGTATATGCAATAAAGGGACAGACCCTTTCATGAAGAGTTTGCATTATAAAGGTTAAAAAAATCCAAAGGCTACAGGTATAATCCCAGTCTCCATCTGGAATGCTAGAAAATAGAGCTATACAACTTGTATGGGGAATCAGGCTAGAATGAGCAGCTGTATAATATTTATGTATATAGAGGTGTAATTTTCTGAACAAATAAATGCTTTGTTTTCTCCTGAAGGCAGGATCCAGCCTAGAGTTTCCTTCTGGATTGGTCCCAGAAGATGCTGACCTGGAAGAAGGCACAGGCTCTTACCCCTCGGAGCCCATGCTGTGCAGTGAAGCTGCTGATGGTGAAATCCCCCATTCCTTGGAGATGCTCTACCTTTCTGCTGGCTGTACCAGTGCCACTGATGCCTTGATTGTTGTGGTTCATCTTCTCATGATGGAGACAGGCTATGTACCTCAGGTAGGAGGGTGCACGACCTTCCAAACAGAAATTTCTGCCTCATTGTGGGGAAGCTGTGGCATGTTCAAGATGCATCTGAGGATCTGTTTCTGCCTTTGTTGGTGTCCATTGGCTGCAGGGGCTGCTGAAGGATCAGCTTCTCTAATTTCCCTGACCAGAAAGTCTTCAGGCTAAATCTGGAGCAGCTTTTAGGTGTGGAAGGAGGCCTGTCCTTGTGTTTCTTTTGGTCCTCAGCCTCACTGGGACCCAGCTGAACCTCCCACTTGTGCCTTTTACTATAGAGCATGTGCAGATGTGCTTAGATTGTAGCACTTCCCCAAAATCCTGCCTTAAGTGTCGGTGTCCTCTCAATGATATCCTGCCAAGTGGGGCTCAATGAGGGCTAGCTGCCAAAATACTGTCTCTAATTCCATATTCAACTAGATGTCAAGTTTGGCTTTGGTTTTACCAATCTGTAGAGGTATCATACTTGACAACCTATGGCATTACACCTGTACAATGTATGGATTCACTTTTCCCCTTTACATTTGCATTTTATGTTTACCAATATGTGGCTGAACGTGGAGAAAAAGACTTGTACTCAGGCAGATGTTTAAATTCTCATCTTTTTCTTGTAGTGAGGCCAGCTACACACATGTGGGTGTCTAGTTGGCCAGTACTATTTGAAGAAATCTGCAAAGTTCATTGCATCCCCATAATTTGAAATACTATGTAAAGAATACATTTGCCACTGGGAGTAAAGTTTGTTTATGGCAGTGAGCAAGCTTGGAGGTAGGGAGGATGAAAACTGTGCAGATTTAAGAGGAAAGATAGAATCTGCTTGTACTTGTGGTTATATTGTATCCCCCTCTGATATTCCATCTGAGCTGTTTCATACTGAAATTGAAAGCAAACCTGTTAGTTGACTCTGGTTTTCTAATTAACTTCAAACTATGATTCTTAAAGCCCTGTCAGATACTGATATTTCACAGAAAAAGTGCAATAGCTTTTTTTGAGCAGCAAATTAATTATGTGCAGGAGTTGTTAGAGTGCTGGAATGGATGACAGAATGAAGTATGTGTCTCAAAGAAATAGGTGTAAGTGCTCAATGAACATTTGTTCCTATCAGGACAAAAATTACTGAACTTCACTTAAATTTGCTGTTAGTTTTGGGGAAAATGTGTATAATCATATTCATAATCACTGTGTCATTAAAACTGACTTAAGAGTTGAATTGCAAGCATCATTCTGCCATTTCCTGACTTCTAATCCTTTTCTCACCCCTCAGCATTGGTACATTGTAGAAGTATGACAGTGTTTGTTATCTCTTTACATTTGTAGGGGATAGAAGCCAAGGCAGTCTCCATGCCAGAGAAATGGAGAGGGAATGGTGTTTATAAACTGCAGTACACACATCCCCTCTGTGGGGAAGGTTCTGCTGGTTTGACCTGTGTGCCTCTGGAAGATCTTATTGCTATTAATGGTAAGTCAGCCAAGTCTTCATCCTGGATGCACATTCCCAAGTGTCACCATTGTTTAGGAAGAGAAAACTTAAGTGTGCTTTTGTGTGTTTTGAACTGCACCTTTATTACCTGGGATGCTGAGGTGCAGGAGATGCTGCTTCCTGATGCTGAATACTCTTGGCATTTCCAGTCTCTGTGTTAACTGTTTCTTTCCCTCTTGCTGTAGCAGATTAACCCTTAGGAGATTCAGCTGGCCTTTTCATTGCAATACTGCAGAAATATGTTTGTTGTCTCATTTCACAGCAACTTTGGTACACATTGCCAGATGTGAAGGAAGTAGATTTGCTTCAGCTACAGTGTTTTAGCTCCTTTTATGTTTTTTGCAAGACTTAAAACTTCCAGACTATGTATTACTTTAGAAATGAAGTAGTCTTTGTTGTCTCTTTGTGCTTTAAATTTTGAAATGTTTTTCTTTCTTATATTTGCAGCAACATTAAAAATCAATGAAGAGATTAAAAGTGTTAAGAGAATCCAGCTATTGCCATCAGCCTTTGTTTGCTTTCAGGACCCAGGTATGCCTGAGCTATGATCTCATGGTAGTAAACTGAAAAGTAAAGAAGGGACACAGTGGGTGAGAATATACTTTAGTAGAGCACCAACTAGGTACAGAATAGCAAAAAAGAATAAAAACATGGTTACCATTCTGGTTAGTCATAACTTTGTGGTAAAAGGAATTCAGAGTGTAGCCATTTACTCCCATTTACATTTGTTGTCAGCACAAATTGTATTTCTTGGGTTAGCAGTGTAAGGAAAGACCCTTGCGAAGCTCAGTTTATCCTTTGGCCCATATGCCTGTTATTTATGGGATCCTAGGCATATGTGTGAATCTCAGTGTTAGTTGATAGCCCTGGCAGCTCAGGACTTCAGAGGCTGGTGGTACCTACACTCTTGTGGCACTGTAGTTGTTAAATACTTTTTGTCAGAAAACTTGTGCTGGCCACGTAGGTTTCTCCAGAGTGCCAAAATTAGAGGGAAAACAAAGGTGAGGGAGGTGAGAAGGGCAGATCCATGTGGATCCTTTTGAGCACAGACCTGACCATCTTTATATTCTCTGAATATGAGTTGCTCTATTGGCAGTCCAGGCTGACTCAGTTTCCTGTGTCCTGTGTAGTCCTTGATGTACAAGTGTCATTGAAAGGTGGTAAAAGAACAAACTGTGTGCTGAAATGTGTCCAGTATAACAGAAAAGTCTCCTTGCTCCTCTTTCCTCAGAGAGCAGGATGGAAGAATACTTCTGTCAGAGAAATGAAGGTTGCAGGCTTTTAGAACATAGATGTGTACTAGGCAGGAGGTTTGAAATCTGACAGAGGAAGCTCTGACAGCTTGAGAGTCAGTTTGTTTCCAGACAACTCAAGCCTTTCCCTTAACTGTGCCTTTTAAGGCTGAAGGAAGAGCTTTGCCCAATCATGGAACTGGTTTCTAGTTTATCAATGACTGACTTGTTGCAGGATAATTACACTCCAGCTGCAGAGCTATCACATCAAGATTACAAGCAGATTAAAGCTGTTCTAATAAGAAAAATGTAATTCTTACATAATTTTTGCATTATAACCTTGAAGTTAAGCTTTTTCTCTCTCTCCTTTCATAGAGAAGGTGGCAGGTGTTTACAAAGACCTTCAGAAATTATCCCGTCTCTTTAAAGACCAGCTGGTTTACTCTCTCCTGGCTGCTGCCCGACAAGGTGAGGGAAAATATTTACAAATAGAGATGGTATTTAATTTTTGAGGATGGGAGAAAGGGAATCAATCTAAAGCCTTGAAGGAAGAGTGTTAGAAACAGCTCTTGATTGGCATATAGACAGTAAGCATAAAGTAAAATATACATGCTAAAGAAATCATATTAAATCTTTGTAACTCAGAAAATGTTAATATAATTCTGGTTTAAATTTTTGATTGCTCTAGTCTCGCTTTAGAGGTGGAAATGGAGTGGCTGTTTTCTATGCATAATGATGAGGAAATCCTAACACAATAATTTTGCAGCAGTAGTTCTGTAGTTTTGATCTATTTCTTTGTCAAACCAGAAAAATTTATTTAGCATCATATTTGGAAGTCTGTCCTCAGGAATGATCTTTTTAGGAACTGGTCATTGAGGGCTTGCAAAAGATGGTAGGAAATAACCTAGGCTGGTGTTTGTGAAGCAGTAGGAAGCCAGGTTTTCTCTGCATAGTCACTGCCTTAAAAAGTCTCAGCTTTGTGTTCTGAAGACAATGGAATTCTCTCTAGACTTCTGTGCAGGAGGATTTTATGTGAAGCATGTGCCCTATATTTGTGTTTTTTGTAGGCTTGTGAAATTGGGCAGGTCTTTTTCATTACTTTCTCCTTAGCTCTGTAGCCTATAAGCATAACTTGGTGTGTGGAATGTTTCTTAGGCATAGAGCTCAGTAAAAAGAGTCATTTGCCCAATTTTGTTAAGTACCATAAGTGTAGTTAGGGTTGCAAGGGATCTGTTTTGCAAGGAGTCACATCACAGTAGTTGCTCAGCAAAGTGGTGGCACTCAGGCATCAAAGGGAAGAGATGTAAGGGAAAGATTATAAAATACTATAATGTTCTTTCTTTCTTTTAGGGCCTTTAGAGATAGAAGCACTACTTAAGAGATATTGAGTTTACTCTGGTTTTTCTGAACGTTCTCCTTTCCGTAGCTTTGAACTTGCCAGATGTGTTTGGGTTGGTGGTCCTTCCTCTCGAGCTCAAGCTTCGGATTTTCAGGCTCCTGGATGTCCGTTCCCTCCTCTCCCTCTCTGCTGTTTGCCGTGATCTCTACACAGCTTCCAACGACCAGCTCCTCTGGAGGTTCATGTATCTGCGGGATTTCCGAGGTAAATCTTTTTCTGATGACATTCTCACCTAAACAGAGGGATTGCTTCTGACAGGTTTTGGTAAGAGGCTCCTCAGGCAACCAGTAGTGATGTTAAAACACTGTGAGTGAATGCAGTTGTTTGTGATACTCATCAGTGCAGTTGGTCAGGTGTGATTCAGGTGGATGCAGAGTTTTCTGCCAAGGAAAATGGTTGGCAATCTGAGCCACTGCTGGTGCTCCACACAGTGCTTTCCTTGTTTTCATCTGTTTCCTTTGCTGCCTTGGTGGATTGGCTGTTGCAGATGTTAGGAAGTGGAGGGAAGATACATTCCTGCTTTAATTTCTCAAAAGAGAGTAAAGAAACAAAGGTAATCAAGGGAAGTGCTGTCAGAAGGTAAAGGCAGAGACAGTGTTTCTGGGATTTCTCTAATTAATAAAATTTGGAGATGATGCTTTACATGGAATGGGTGTGCAAGTAGATTATCTACCAAATGGATCTGGAGCTTTATATATTTTAAGATGAATTGTCTTCAGAAAAAAATGTTTTTTGTATCTTGATTATTCTTTGAATTCTGACAAACTGCAAGTATCTGTGACCCAAGATTTGTTGCTTTTCTTAATTCTTGGCTTCTCTTTGTAGATCCTATTGCAAGGCCTCGTGACACAGACTGGAAAGAAGTAGGTGGCTTTTTTATATAATATATAAGATTATTAGATTGATCTTAGTTTGAGAATTAAGTATAGACTCTGGGAGGCAGTAACTTTGTGTTAAAGTTTAAATTAAAAGTGAGGTGTTCTGTGTATGCATGTTGGTTAGACATTATAGCAGAAGTTACATGGTGCATGCTTAAACTGGGGGTCAGAGATTTTCCAAAGATTTTGTGCCTGGTTGTTGGTGGGCAGAGGAATTGCTGCTCTGGGTTTTCAGACTGGTGAGGAGCACTTTTTTGAGAAGTGCTGTAAAACTGGATGCAGTTGCTGAAGCTGAAACACTTAGAGAGCTTTAAAAATGCTTTTTTTTTCTGTCTGCAGCTGTACAAGAAAAAGTTGAAACAGAAGAAGGAGGCCCTGAGATGGAGGCACATGATGCTTCTGCCCCCTATACCTCATCCAATCCCTTTTCATCCCAACCCATTCTATCCTAATCCCTTTCCACCCAACCCATTCCCATCAAATCCAATCTATCCCCCAATGATCATAGGGGGAGAATATGACGAGAGACCAACACTTCCATATGTTGGAGACCCAATTAACTCACTCATTCCTGGCCAGGGAGAAGCACCAGGTCCTTTTCCTCCCTTCAGACCACACTTTGACCCAATTGGCTCCCTGCCTGGAGCAAACCCTACTCTCCCAGGACGAGCTGGTCCCAGTGACAGGTTCCCACCTCGGCCCAGCCGGGGCCGCCCCATGGACGTTCGCCGTGCGTTCATTTGATTGCTGCTTTTTCCTGCTGGGAGTTTTGTAGTTGCTGAGCTTGCTTCCTAACTGCAGGAGATTGCAAATATCCCAGGCACTAACATCTGCCTTCAGTTTGTGTGGAGAACAAGCGTGCGTGGTGATGTCCCACCCGCAGGGGCTGGGTTTGTTTTGTGCTCTGGTGATGCTGTCTCCACCTGGCACTCAAGGTCTGTTCCTCCAAGAGCTACGACTTAGAGCAGTTTGTTCTGCTGCCCCCACTCCTTGCCCTTAATCGTCTGTGAAGTGCTACTTAGAGAGCAGAATACCAGCCAAAATCCCTACTGCATCAGATAAAGAGCACTTTAAATGCGAATCCTCTACTTGTCTGTCTTATTTGGAGAGTTTTACTGAGTTGACAGGATGAAATCCTGTTTAAAATCTACCCGGCTAATTAATAATCTTTATTAACTGAAAAGTTACTGCATAGAACAGGATACTGCCACTGTTATGGTAGATGTGTGTTCATGGAAATTGTTAAAGGTGTTGTTTCCTTTAATATTTTATTAGGTAAAAAGCGTTTTTGTGTTGTTACTTAATGCACAAAGAATACAGCAAAGAGATTTTCTTTACAATGGAAATATTAGAACATAAATTAATTAATTTTACAAACATTTGAGTACAGTCATGCTACAGTGCAACTCAGAAGTCTAAGCAGAAGCAGAGCAATTTTACAAAGAATCAGCAGCAAAACTTTTGACTTTGTCCTTGACTTTACAAATAAGGATCTGTAGCACGTGACTGCATTTACTGTGTTTGAACTGAAAGTGGTGTGAAAATGCATCTTTTCTCCCTATCTGAATTAAATAGGCTGACCTGGTTGCAGTGGGAATGGGATCACAACAACATAAGAAACAGAATGAATTGTGACTTCAGTAAATTCCATTTAACTCCATTACTTAAGTATCAGATATCTTGCCAAAAGGAAATGTGTCGTAGCATGTTATGAGCACCTTTCAAGTGTTGTCTTATTAACTAATGAGCAGCTAACAAGACCACTGTTAAAGTTTCCTGATGAGACCTGCAAGCTGATGCTGGAGCTCAATTAAAGGAAGACTGGAATGACTAAACTTTGCTAGAACTTTTAATTTCTTATGTATTTTTTAAGATGATTGATCTCAGTGTTTCTATAAATGTGAATGGTACTAATGACTGTTGTGACAACTGATATTATTTTCTAAAACTTTTTTGAAATTCCAGCTTTGGAAATGGAAGGACATTTCCTGTTAAATACAAGCTGTTTGTTCAGTAATACTTATGTGCTTTTTCAGGTGAGATTTCAGTGGTTCATCTTGTTTTGTATAAAATCAGCTGACTTCAATAAGGTCAGGGAGTTTTACCAGTGGAAGTAAAATATAATACTTTATTTTGCTGTCAAAGTTGTATTGCTTCTTTCTTCCTTTTCTACTTCACAGTTTTCTTTCACTACCAAGTTTAGCCTTAACTTTTAACATTTGCCTTCAGTGGATGAACTGTCTTGTTCCAAAAGCATTTTCACCAGTGAAATATATAGTCAGATCTCTTAGAGTTACAAGCAATTCTTTATATTCCTCTGACTATAAAAAGGAAAAATCTACACTCTATTGTCTTGCACCATTTTGTCCTTGTGCTGAGTGCTTCAGCAATGCATAAATAATACTCAGATAAGGTTATAGAGCTTTAACTAATAAAATAATTTGTAACTTACCCTTTTTCTTATATTGCAAGCTATTTCTGGGAACAGTGATCACATAATGCGTGTGAGAAGTTAATTTTGTGGTGGCAGTGGTACTCACATTGCCAATGCCTCAGTGACAGTGACATGGTTTGCCCTGCTGGCAAGCTGTGTGCTGCTCTGGAATTGGGCCCCCTTTGCCATGGAGACAACCATGAAGTCATAATTCTGCCAGGCTGATGGCAGAGGTTCAGTTTATCCTGGATTTTGTCCAGGATGTTTTGTCCATTGAAATGTTTGTTTTTTGAAGTAGTGAACTCAGCCCTTTTACACGTACACCACTAAGTGACCTGAAGATGTTCCTTCCCCTTTTTTGTGGTCCCTCACATTGTAGTAAAGGTGTTGAGAGCCAAAGATTAGGAAACCTGACTTAGCTGGAACTGTAATGTTCCTTAAAGAGAAGTCCCTGTTACTCATAAAACAGGGTATAAGGTATAAAGTGAGTATCTCAGGACCAACAGTATAAAATTAGAAGACAAAACAAGGGAAATGCTTGAAAATCAGCTGCTGGCTTTGTTTATTGCCAGCTCCCAAGTCAAGTGTGTGTGTCATTGCTGTTGCAAATGCTGAAAGAGAAATCACAAAAGATGAAATGCCTTAAGGTGAGCACTCCTTACCTGTACTATTCATCAGTATCTAGCACTGTCAAGTTTGCTACTGAGTCACTTGGAAATCAAGAACTATTATACTTGGCTTTTCTGTGTATTGTTTTATCTTATTCATGAAACTTTAGGCCAACCAGATAAAGCAACTGAGCCATACACAAGGTGTAAGGTCTTAAGGAGCTGCTTGTGATTAGTGGAAGACTGTAAAATAGCACTGCATTTACAAGTAGGAGTGCTGTTCTTCTGGACCTTAGCCTGCCTGGGAATGTGTGCTCCATTCCTCTGGAAATGCCACACCTAGCTATGGCAATAAAGTGAAGATGTTCTTCAGTTTGTAGCTAAACAGCAAAATGTAAACTCATTTTCCAGGTGGTGGACATGGTGTCCTAGCTCTGTCCCACCTACTTCTTGGGCTGGACCTGAACACACAAACCTACTCAGGTTTCCTGGCTTCCATGTGAAGAAAATTGAAGCAAATAAGACAAAAGAAGCTTTGACCAGGTGCTCAGTTTTCCCATCTGTGAGAAAGATCCCAAGGTGTGCCCTGTGATTTAAATGTAGCTTTTCTTTACCAGTTTTTCTGTTGTTTTCTTACTGCTCCTGCTGTTAATATTTAGGTACCTAAATGCTTCTTGGGTATAGCTTCATTTCCCATCCATATAAAAGAAGAATACCCCTTGTATTCCCTCTTCTCTTTTTCTAGAGTGTAGGGATTTTGGAATAGGAAGCTAAAGGTGATAAATTGAAGATGGGATGATGCATTTGTGAATCTCCTGCTAGCCACATCCAGTGTGTGAGCATCATAGCTGTAGACTGGAAGTGTACTGTTGGGACACTTACAGGACACAACAGATTTTCATCATTCTAACTTTGGAAATCAACTCTGTGTTTTAAAGCTCTTCTGTGAATAGAACTGAAGGTGTTTTTTCAGGAATTATGGACTAATTAAGATGAGAGTGCCTGTTTGTTCTTGTTGCCACTTAAAGCCAGGCTGTGAGAGGCAGTTCTGTTTGCTTGTCCCCTGAAAGGTGACAGCTGGGAGCTGTAGCCAAGTGAAGAGGTTGGGTCACTGCTGGGTATCAAAGCTGGCAGTGCTGTCCTGTTCCTGAGGTCTGCCAGGGGACAGCCCTGCTGTGTTCAAAGGCACCCTCAGCAAATGACCCAGCTGTTGCTCTTTCAGGGATGAACTGCTGTTGATTTGTGGGGCAGCGTTGTACAAGTCACCATTTCTTTTTTGTATATGTTTTGTTGGTGAGGGAATCATGGAGTTTCAGGGGATAAAGCAATTGAGGACTCTTGCAGTAAACTTTAATTTGTCTCTGCATCTCTGGTGACCCATTTAGTAGGGAAAGGCATTAACCATGCTGAGGGAAGTGTTACAGAAGGAAATCCTCTCCTGCCAGCATTGTTTTACCTCTTTTCCATATAGTGAAGCCTGTTAATCTGCTCTTTCCAGTGGGATGCTGCATGCTCAAGGCCATTTCTCACTCTTTTATTGCTCCTGGAGACTGCAAAACAGCAGGGAGTGGATTTTTTTTTTCTGAAATGATGACATATATTTATGATGTTACATTGTAAACTGCTTATCAAACCCTGAAGGACAGCACAGAACTGAGGAAAACAAAACAGAAGACAAACCATTGGAGAATAAGATGGTTCTGTAATACTGAGCTTGAGGTATAAATCATTGATCCAGATGAGTCTCTTGAGGGACTTCCAATCTGGAAAAGCTATGCTGTTACTTGCCATTGTATGTGCAAAGGCTTGCTCAGGGGTAGGTCATACAAGGTCCAGATGACTTCATTGGATTTAGATGTTCATTACAGGTGCTGTGCAGGAAGGATTTCCTTGTTTGGCTTTATTCCCACCAGCGAATCATAAGATGCAAGATGGCAAATGCAGCTGTTGCTTTTGCTGCTTTGGGGATCTCCTTGTTTAAGTGACAGCAAAGATCTGGGCCATTGGCTCAAGCGTTTTTTTAACTTACTGATCTCCCTGGGCATTCCTAAGTATCATCATGGTGAAGTTGCCAAGGGAAGCACAAAGCCAAGTCTGCCCTCAAAGCTGCATGTTGAGGAGGTGGGATGAGGACTGGCACCTGCATTAGGTGTGTTCCAACCAGACCTCCCAGGGTACAAGGGTTAGGCTCTGAGCTGGTATAAATAGCTATAAATAATGGATTTACCCAGAGTGAGTTTTTTCAGTCATGAACACAGCTTGTGTGGGGTTTGTCATGTCTCAGTTCCAGTATATGTGCACAGACAGCTTCATTCAGCATTGCAGGATTAGAGGAAAAGCACAGCAGCAAAGATCCATCTCTATCTTCTCTGGAAGAATAATTTTTGGGAGTGGTCAGGGAGAACTAATACTGATGGTTACCTGCTTGGGACAATCCCATACATGCCCTTCTGTGGCTTGGTGTCTCAGGAAGGACCCAGCTCATCTTATTTGTGAAGTATAATTTTCCAGATCTGTTGCAAGTTTGTCACCTTGCATTCCTTTTGCATTCACCCCAGCAAAGTCAGAGGGAATTCAAGGTGGGAGACAGGATTTCACTCCATCTCTCTGTCCATTCAGTATTATGGAACACTCAGCACACAGCTATGTGCACTTCATCAGCTCTGCTATTAATTAAACATGTTCCTGAGGGACATACATAGCCAGATGTGACCAAGTCACCAAAGTGTTTGGAGTTTAGCTGGGTTTTGTCTGGAATTTGTGTGAACTGTGAATGTGAACTCTGGTTTTTCCAAGGACAGGGGAAGAAGTTGAGTTTTGTGTGGAAGACCCATTTCTTAGGTTATTTTTGAACTAAGGCTACAGGGTTAGAACATGATATTTTTCTCTCAGAACTTGGGAATCATGAGCAGGGGGCATAAATGCAAGGCATGAAACAGAGATGTTTTATCTGCTATGAGCAGAGTGGTCTGGAACAAAGCAGCAGTCCATCTGGCTGAGCTGCTTGTGTGATCTTTGGTGTTTACTGATGCCTGGTACTGTATTTATCTTGAACGTAGTTTTTCTCTGAAAAGTGACCTTTTATGAAGTTGCTATAATGAATTTCCACAGTTTACTGGATCTTCAAGCATGCTCACTTTGTCGGTCAATGGATACTTATTCTTTACTCTGCCTTTGCACATGTGTTTCTAATTTTTTTTTTAGCTTGACCTTAACAAGAATTCAGTAATTGGAAGTTAACAATTGTATTGACTATATACAAATCAAAATAAAGCCCAGTTTGCACTGTCATAATTGTGTTGACTCCACAGGGGTTAAAATTTGCAGGACTAAAATTTACTTTACAACTCAGTCATTTGAACAGATGTGATTCTGATTATGCACAAAACCCAATGAAACAGTGACACTTTTATAGAGTCACTTTGCAGACCGTTACTGGAATATTTTCTTTGTATTAAAACAGCTATAGTTTTCTAAATTCCCTTTACCCAGGTGTTAGTTGTAAATCGCTGGGTTCACTGAGGGTATTTCAGGATGACATCAGGTATGACATAATGTAGAGTGAGGGCTGACAAAAGCACAGATCCAGCTGCAGGACTGTTAATCAGAAAACAGGCTAGCAAATGATTTCCTCAGGTTGCGGATGGTCTCAGCTTTTGCTTCATCTTCAGTGGCATTTCCTCGCTGAGATGGCTCAGATATGCTGAAGCTGTTTGTCAGGGACTGCGATTTGCTGAAAGGGAAAACAGAGTTCAGTCTCATCAGGAGAAGGTGGGAATTCAAAGCTCGTTACTCATGCTTTGTGTTTCATCACACTGACAAATGCAAGGATGCAAGGAGAGGTTGGCACAGAAAATATCTGTGTGCTAAGACATCCAGGAATGGAGGAGGAGGGACAGAATGGGACATGGGCAAGTGACTCAATCCAAACTGCTTAAGGGTTGATGAAAACACCAGACTAGAAGTATGCAGTTTCTGTTTGGTGAGGCTGTTGTGAGAAACCCTTAAGTAATTTCACTACTAATACAGAAGAATAGATTAATATTAGAGGTCACCTGTCTCTCATCAGCCTTAACAGGAATGATGGCCTTGCCTTTCAGCTGTGAGAGCACCAGAGGTTGGGTAAATTGGTATCCAGATCTCCTGCAATGTGTGCTGTTTCCTGCCCTCCCTGGCCTGTCTGTTCTGTCAACTCTCTAATGCAGGTCTTTGTGTTGGCCACACTGCTCCAGCTCAGTCTGTGTATCTGCTAGTGGTCAAGTTCAGATCAGGACTGTGCTTTTGAAGTAAATGCTTAGTTTCTTCTGATCCCTAGTAGGTATTCAGCACAAAACCAGACTGGAAAAATTACCTGAAATATCTGTAGTGCGGTGACTGCATCCTTAGCACCAACATTTCGATCTTTAAGTATACTTCTTTTAGTTTGCCTTGCTAATGTAAACATCATCACTGAAAGCCTGTTACAGAATATCACTCTTCTGCTTCTCAAAAATTGTGTTCTTATTCACAGCCTATATTTTGTTCTGGCCTGTTCATACCAATTTGCTTGTGTTAACTTCTAGTCAGCATCAGACTTCTTTTTGGTCAGTTTTCCTGCCATGGTGCCAGCTAGATATGCTCCACAAAGGATGACAGCAAAAGCTACTACCAAAAATCCAAAGATAATCCAGCAGTGTGCTTAGCTCCAGAAGAGTTCTTCCCTATACAGTCACCACCTGGAATTTTATATCATGAATAGGGCGACTTTCAATTCCCCCTGTCTCCCTTGCCTTTTTGCTACCATTTGTGGCTCCCACACTTGGAAATAGTGAAGGAATGACTCCTGTTGAGCTCTCTGGTTGAGTATTGTGCTGTTTTGCAGCCTGTAAGGATTACCCACCCTGCTGAGGAGGCAGTGGCTGCGTTGATATGGCCATGGTAGAGCACACATGAACAAGTGAGCACATGAACAAGAGTGTGAAATCTCAGTGATGTCAAATACAACCTGTTCTTCCTGACAAGAGATCACTGGTGGTCTGTTATGCCAAGAGACACACGTTTACCTCTGAAGTCACTCGCAGTTGTGCAGGCCTTTGTCCCTGGGGACTGCTGCCTGACAACAGGTGATGTGTTCTCCATGACAGCTCAGGGCACTTTTTGGACAGCCTTATTCTAATACGTACAGATACTAAGAGTTTGTTTCAGAGACTTACTTGAGGTGTGGGTGTGGTGTGGGTTGCTGCTTGGACGCTTCTGTGGGGCTCGGCTGGCTGGGAGCCCGGCCTTGGGCGGGAGGCCGGGGCTGCTGTGGGGGGAACGCGGCGGCCTTGGAGGCCTGGACTGGAGAGGAGCCTGTTGCTGATCGGACTTGCTGTGGAGATCCAGGTGACCTTTGCTGCTGAGGAGAAGTGGACTGGGGGCTCTGGGGCTGCTGTCCTTGAGGAGACAGCCGCTGCTGTGGGGGCGCGTTTGTTCGTGGAGGCTGAGAGCCTTGTGGCTGGCGTGGTCCACCTGAAAGGGACGCATTAGACATAAACATGAGGAAATGTGGTGGGCAGCCAGCATGGAACATCTCTATGGAAGGATGGGTTTTGCTAAGGGGACTCTTCTTCAGAGTAACTTCATGGAGAAGAATATGGCAAATCCTCTCTTACAGGCCTAAAACAAACACAATATATTCTGTGCCCAGAGTCTTGCTCCAGTGCCAGTTCAAGTGGCCTTGTTTTGCTGAGCCACGTCCTACCACTGGTATCAACTGGATCTATATCAAATTTTCAGCCCACTTTCTGAGCTGCTGTGGAATATGACAGTATCTGCTTTAATGGTACACTGAGTTTTCTGCCTGCTTGGCAGTGAATTGGAAAATGAGCAGAACCTTTATCCTGATACCTTTTATTTACAAGGCGTACTGATAGAACACAGAGCCATCACTGTCCTGGGAATCAGAGAGCTGTACCTTGTGGAGGAGGCCGTGGTTGTGACAGTTGTCCAAGCAGAGGTCCAGTCTGAGATTTCATTGATGCAGGCTGAACTTGTGGAGGCTAGAGGGAAAAAAGCCAATCCAGTTAACAGAGAGTCCCCAAAGAGAAGCCCTGAGGTAATACAGGAACTGTAGAGTCATGAAGTGTTCCTTAAATACACACTCACATGCATGCAGCATCTGGCTGGTAAAATCTCATGGGGCTAAAATGGAGAGGTGAGTAAAAAAGAGCATAGAAGTTGTTTGCTCACAGGGAATAACAATGAAGTTACAATTTAGAATGTTTTTTAGGAAATCAGGAATTACCAAATGTATCTGGCCCGAGGGGTTCTCTAAGTCCCATCTCCCATTTTGGACAGTTGCCAGCAACAGATGTTCTGAAGGAAGGAGAGATGAACCATGGAAATGTCTATGGAGTAATCATCTCTGTACCCTAAGGGGTCTCCTCTTGATTGCTAATAAGCATGGGCCAGCTTCAGTCCTGAAACATGACGCTTATTATCTGCTCCACAAAATCTTTGCAACAGTTTCAGGTAGTTTGTTTTGATATTTACATCCAAACCCTTTGAGTCTTGCTCAGCTGTCAGTCTGTCTTTCCCATTTCTTAACTCTGTTGCTTTGTTCTGAGTTTTAAGACTAGTTCTCACAACCTGTCCATGCTAGGCCATTCATTATTTTGCAAAGCTTCACTGCCCTCTCTCTCATTCACCTCTTTTCTAAAGCCAAGAGACTTTAGAATCCCTCCAGCCCTCCGTGGGAATATTTCCAAGCCCCTAATTGTTTTCATCACCAACTTCTCTTTCCCAGCTTTGTAATTTCTCCTGCAGATGCCAGAGATGGGTCTGCTTACATTTTTCCAGATGAAGCAATATCTGGGTTCTCTGTATACATTGCCAGTTCATTTATCCTGTGTCCTAATTTCCTGCTTTTCCCTTGTCAACACAACCATAGGCTGAGCAATGGTTTTCATTAGCCTGTATGCGACAAAGTATTCCACCAGGGAATGGCTGGTGCCACTTGAAAGTTCTGCACATTGTTTATGCTCTCCCTCTCTCTACCCCCAGCTTAGCTTACCCTTCAGTCTTCCATATGGAGTTTCGTTTGCTGTTGTGGTGACTGAACATACATGGCTCTGTCAGATGTTCTTCACTGCCATCCCTGGTCCTGACTAACACAAATGATTTGGTGCCATCTGCTCTTTCTTCTCTCTCGCTGTTTAGTCTTTTTGACAGATATTTTAATAAACAGATTAAGCAATGCAGAGCTGCTGCACAAAGGGCTGGTCCAAAATTAACAAAAGTCTGAGTAAGCCTATTGCACAAAATTGTTTATGAAAACCAGGGAAGCTGGAGACAGATAGGCTGGTACACGCTGGATTATTTACATGCAGAGCATCATGATAAAAGGGTCTTCAAGGCTCCTGAAAGGTCAGGAGAATGAGCTAAGTGATTCTGGAAATGGGAAGAAATGTTTCATGGTTGGAAACACTGAAATTAGTTTCAACTGACTAACATAAAAGTGATGAAGTTGCCAGTCTATCTTTTGCACTGTTTATCTGGGAATTGCTAATGGATGGGGAAAAAAAATCTGGGAATTTTCCATTTATGGCTTCTAGCCCTACATAGTTTGGGAACTAAGCTTTGCCTTGGTGTTGATGAAAATTAACTGTTCTAATGCTGTGAGATGTCTTGATTAGACCAGGCAAAGAAAAGGAATTGGATCTCATGTTCACCTCTACAGCCTCTCCCTACAGTCAACCAAGGCATCTCAGAGATAAAGGAAAAACAGGTTTTTGAGGCTAAGAGATGAAGGGGTGAGGGCCAGCCCAAGGTCTTCTGCCTTTGGAAGAGAAACAGTTCATATTTCTATGTCTTCAGTACTGCTGTCTTTATATTTAGATTTGCTCTTTGTATTCCTTCTGTGGAAGTCTTCATCTGTAGCTCTAGTTCTTCATCTCACCAGCCTTATATTTAATTATTTCTCTCTGGACACTTCTAACTGTTACAACACTATGTTAGTAATGTAGCATGTACAATTTTTATGATGTTTGTGGCAGCAAGCTCTTTCTCTATTAGTAAAACTCTCTGGTTAACATGTCTGTGGGTTTAGTTTTCTTGATTATATAAACAGATATTTCTATGTTTTATTTCTGATGAAGACCCTTTTCTTATTTGGCTCTTCTATTTGACATCCTATCCCTTCAAGATTTGTTTTGTTCTTGTTTTGTCCTTAATTTAGGTCTGCTATCATCCAATCCAATCCTGAACCAGTGTATCACAGACATGGAAAACAGATGCATCTATCCATGCTCTCAGTTTCTCTTGGCTTGCCCTTTGCTCTTAGTTCATTCACTCTATATCTTGGCTATTTCAAACTGTAGCTCTTGATTCCACTTTGAAAGTGCTGTCTCTTCTGTACCACTTTCCCTGCCTCAAAGCATTTTCAGTATCTATTAAATGTTTACTCCTTCACTCTAGCTAAAACTTGGAGTTACCCTGAATACCCTTCATGCTGGGACCTGGTTTAGCAGGGCTGGACTGTCTTATTACAAAGGCAGAGCACCATAAAGTGCCTTCTCCCATTTGTCTGTCTGAAGTGGAAATGAAAATTGTACCAGTGTGTTGCAATCAGTTTTGTCCCTCAACCTTTTTACTCTCTTATCTCTTGTGTTGTACAGATTTGTTGTCCTCAAATCTTCTCACTTGGCCCTCTCTTAGATACTGAAAGAGGTGTAGCAAGTACACCTGGATACTCAGGTTATGTTCTGGGGTGTTTCATTTAGATAGAACTGCCCCTGGGAAATGTGGCAGTAAAATTAGATTTGATACTCAAAACGGATGTACACAAGAAGGAGGAAGGGGTCAGTTCAAGTGCAAAAGTAACACATTCAGCTTTAGTAAAGCCTCCACCTGATGAAGGTGGCAAAGGACATCTCTGAAGAAGAAACTGCAGTAAGGAATGGAACATGTCTTGCTGGAGATTCCTGCTTTCTGTTCTTGAAAGCAGAGCAGGGATGCAAAAACCAGAATGAAACCTGTCCTGAGGGATGGTGTTAGATGGGATTGAAACTGGCTATTAGAAGTACCCCTAAAAATGCCCATCTTCAATGGGAATCAATGAGTTCAGCAAGTCAGAATGTCTAGATGCAGGGACATGCTACTGGTGTGATGTCATATTTATCTGGAAGGAGAGGAAGGGACAGAGATGTGTTCCTTAGGGACACCCACTTCAAAGAGCCTTTGGGTGTCTTCTTTGGAAAAGCAGGAGTCAGCCTTTCCAATACACCCCCACATGGGACTGTTCAGCTCTGAGATGTCTGACTGGCGGACACACTCAGTGAGGAGAGAGGAAGAGAAAAGTTCAGGGAATAACTTGGTCACAAGGTTTCTATTCACTCCTACCCAAGGCCTCAGCGGTGACGGTGTAGATCCAGCAGCGACGACAAGCTGAGTCATTTTGGAAACAACCAGATCAGCTATAAGTTGTCTGTCCTCTTCTATGTGCTCCCCAATCAGGGGCATTGAGCTGTCCATCACCTGCCACAGGAGGCAAAAACAACAGTTAGTAAGGTGGTTTCCTGCTGCCAGGTGTCTGTTTCAACTCACCTCTTACATTAACCTGTTTTGTGTCTCCACAGCCTTGCCAATATCTGTAGTCACCACTCTTCTCATGTAGAAACATGCTTGAGTTTCCCAGGTATGGGGTTTCACTTAGGGTTTTTTGGAAATGTACTTCCCCCAGCTCTTCATCTTCCTTCCCTTCACAACTTGGGAGCCAAGCCAAGACTTAACACTGGCTGGAAGCTTTCTAAATCAACTTAATACAAATTTTCTCCTTCGCATGTCCTGAGGAGATGCCTCTGATGCCTCTGGCATTGTCCCAAAGCATTTGGGGGTGACATTGCAACTAAAAGTGCCACAGGAGAAGAGAAACATCATGTACTGAAGCCTGAGGAGATGAGAGCAACAGGCACTGGAGGAAACCAGGAAACATTTGGGATTAATGAACCCAAAGCACTGCACCCTGAGAGGGAAAATAAACACCACAGATGTGTAATGAATAAGATGTCACCAAACCAGCACCAAGTGCAGGAAAATAAACTTAGTCTCTGCTTGTCTTCTTGATAATGCTGTGATATAACTGCTTCCCAAGCAAGTTCTACAAATCTGCTGGGGAAAACTGGGAAGCAAGGCTGTGGAGATGGGGGAAGGAAAACTGTCAAAGGGTCTTCGAGGTAAGTAATGGCCTCACAACAATAATACTGAAAGCACAGCAGAGCCTCAGCTGTATAGCAGCCCTGAACATGATTTTCAACAGTTCATCATAAATCAAGTGTTTTGCAAACATTAGCTAAATCCCACAGGAAGAACTGTACTCTGATGAAGTTAAGATTCAGCTGGAGTAAATATAATAGTACCAAAATATCAGGGTTGGAAGAGTTTATTTTATTTTGCTTTTATTTTTAAAGCAAACATTAAAATCCCTGGAAATGCAAAGTTGAAGGTTGAATTGCTCAAGAAGGGCACTGACTCACCCTCAGATAACAATCAGAAGTGCACTCCACCCTGGCAAGGCTGCAAGAGTACACTCTTGGAGGGAAATGGAAAATTTTGCACCCTCTTTTTTTAGATTTCAAGTAGATGAAATCAGTGACGTAAATTCACTGAGTTTATATTCTGCTCTTTTCTTGCAGAATAATGGTGTTGTTTTATTTCTATAGATTTCTTCTATGAACACTAGAAAAGCTGCCTGGAAAGTTTTAACTGCTGTACACATGGAAATGGGGGGTTGATGTTCATATTCATGGCCTACTTGGCCCAGGGGGCAGAAGGAGAAGGTTAGAAAATTATATGTCAGTGTTTGGCTAAATACACAAGGTGGCTTTTCCTTCCACTATCCACTTAGCTGTTCTTCCATTGAGAAATGTGATGCTTCCTAACAGTGTCAGGGAATGACCAATTCCCACCCGGGTCTCACTAGCCAGAGGCTCCTGGGGACCCCCCAGCAGGTCCCTGAGCAGCTTTCCCTCCTCTCCACTCCTTAAAGGGAAATGTGGCAATTACAGTTCCCGAGAGAGAAGCGGTCTCCCGTGTCCCTGCACCGTGCGACGGGCCCGTGTGACCACTAGATGATGCCGTGTGACCACTAGATAATACTGTGTGACCACTAGATGATGCCGTGTGACCACTAGATGATGGTGTGGGATCGCTAGGTGATGGTGTGTTATCACTAGAAGATGCTGTGTGATCATTAGATAGATAATGGTATGTGATCAGTAGGTGATGCTGTGTGATCACTAGGTGATGGTGTGATCACTGGGTGATGTCCTGTGATCACTGGGTGATGTCCTGTGATCACTGGGTGATGCTGTGTGATCACTGGGTGATGCTGTATGATCACTGGGTGTTTCTGTATGATCACTAGGTGATGCTGTGTGATCACTGGGT
>VZTB01009909.1:516175-568411 GCA_013397245.1 Thryothorus ludovicianus
CACGTGGTGTTTCTGTATGATCCCTAGGTGATGCTGTGTGATCACTGGGTGATGCCCTTACCCTGCCGAGATCCAGGCGAGCCGCGCTCCCGGCGCCCGCCCCTCTGAGAGGCACCAAGACACAGCTCTGATCGAAACACTCCGAACCCTGCTTTTCGCTTTTCATAGACTGGTTGAATGGTTTGGGCTGGAAGGAAGCTTTAAAGGCCTCCCAGTCCATCATACTTGCTATGAGCAAAGACATCTTCAACTAGGTCGGGTTCCTCTCGAGCCCCATCCAACCTGACCTTGAATGTCTCTGCACATAGGCATCCACCACTATCTGCACTGTAAGAAATTTCTTCCTTATATATAATCTGAATGTACCCTCTTTTAGTTTAAAATCCTTATCATCTGTCCTGTTGCAACAGGCCCTGCTAGAAGGTTTGTCCCTTTCTTACGGGTCCCCTTTACATACTGGAAGGTGCTGTAAGATCTGCCCAGATCCTTCTCTTCTCCAGGCTGAACAACCTCCCTTGGGAACTGTCTTCAGTTCCCCAGCACTTCAGTCATCTTCATGACACTCCTCTGAATCTGCTTCAACAGGTCCATTTTTTCCTGTGCTGAGAACCCCAGAGCTGATTTCCCCGCCTCAAGGACTGCTTTTTTCTATTTCTGCAGCTGCTGAAGAGGAAGATGGTGCTTTGTAAACCAAAGGCACCAGGGGAAGTGAACCCTGGAGCAGGTTCCACCTGAACCAGGGAAGGTGCACCAGGGATGAGGCTGTCTGTGTCCTGATGTGCAGTATCTGGCAGGGACATGTGAGATGTAGGAGACAGCAAACACAGGAATGAACAATCACATGCACAAGGAAAGGCCTTTAAAAATGGCAGTGATTTCAGTGGGTAAAATGACACAGTTGGTTGCCACTGAACTGAAAAGAATCATTAGATGTCACCTTGCCTGTCCCTCCAGGAAGGGCAAATTGGTCTGGAACTGGGAAAATTCTAATATTGAATAAATCAACTGGCTGAGAGGAATATATGAATTACACACATATTGCACTCATCCATTCCTGGGCAATCACAGAACAGCTGGGCAGGCAAGAAGATATCAGCACACATGGACCCAGCCTTTGTAGCTGCCCAAGGTCAGTGGCTGCTCCTGGTGCAGCTGCTGCTGCCTGATAAGGTGTAGGAGGAGTGAAGGCAAAGAGATTCAGGAAAAAACCATCCTGGTTCTCCCTCTGTGCCTATCTGGTGCTGAAGCCTGGGCTTGTTTTTCCACACTCTGATGTGCAAGAGTGGAATGTTAGGTGATTTCTAAGGAGGGAGGGAGGGAGGGAAGGAAGGNGTTGGATGTATCAAAACAAGTGATAGGCACTGCTGAAGGGATGAGCAGGGCTCCTTGCAGGGCAGCAAGGAACATGTCATATAGCTTAGCTGTATGGCAGCCAGGGCTTATCTTATCCTTCCAGGAGGAAGAATAAATCATACAGACCATTTTGCTTGCCCTTTGCTTGCTTCATATTTTTCATCTTAGCAGAGATGTGGAAATGGGCTAGATTACAAAAAATAAAAAAAACGGAGAGTGGATATTATTAAACCATACATGTTGCTGAACTCTTATGAGAATCTGTCTGCTGACACCAGTAGAGAATTTGAATTATTTTGAGGAATTCTGATTGAGTGCTGAATGCTTACATTGAATATTCCCTCAAACTTATAAAGTTCTTTAAAGCAGAGGGAAAAGGAGTTATCAGCATTTACTATTAAATTCACAATCTGTTTCAATATGAGCCATGAAAATGGTACATAAGTGTGTTAATGCTCTGAAGGCAGAAATGTAACAGACTCTGCTGTTTGTCATGGGAAAGAAAAGGAGGTGAAGTTCAAGTAAGAGCAAATACCATGTGTGCAAGATTACTCTTGTGCTGTTGATAACTCATCTGTCTTAATCTGACTTTGTTTGCAACAAACCACTGTGATAAATATCAGTTCACAGAACTGCCCATCATTACCTCTGTGAATCTTTCCTGAATAACTACTTTGCACTGTGAAAATTAATTACTGCCTGTAATTGCATTGTGCAAATTCTTTGTTTGTTCACCCCATTTAGGAGTGCTTTCTTGTAAAATGTCACAGCACACTGTTCCTTCTTACCAAGAAAATACAACTGTCACTCTGTCAAATAACTTTTTTCTCCCACTGTCAAAAGAAAAAAGCAAAACAAGGGATCAGTTTCAGACCAAGAAAAGTACCCCAGGAAGTTGGCTGGAGGCAATTAATTACTTGTCAACATCTCCCACAGATCTGCATAAAAAGGTGCCTGTTTGGCTTTGTTCTGCTCCTTATATTGCACTACTCTACTCCTTTCCCATCAACGTCCATCAGCCTGGCGTCTGAATGCCTCTAGATGTTGGTGTATCAGGCCTGCTCAATCAGATTCTCCACTGGGATAATTCAGCATGACCCATTTGAAACTGTATTTTGTTTTTTCTGACTTGTGTCACATTAGATGCATTGCTGCTTACCTTGGTCACAGAGGCAGGGGCGTGAGCGTGCGTTTCCCTGTGTGCCAGCTGATGATGTGCTTTTCACCAGTCAGTCACACACAGTGGCAGATGTGAAAGCCCAGAGGCATACCCAGACAGAGGCACACAGTCCTTAAGCCCAGAACTAGCTGTGTGTGCACGTACATAGGCTTATGTGCAAGAATATATGCAGGGATATGAAAACCACATATCACGTCTAACCATGTGTGGACACAATCCAAATGTCCTTACACTTGCCTCGAGCAAGGCTGCTTTTTGCTCTTTCTTTCCCAGCTGCAGGGGCACAGAGATTTAAAAGTGCACAGCAGGAGAACAGTCTGCTCTAGGGGATGCTCCTCTAGGTGCTGATGAATTGCATACAGGAGCAGACCCATTAGCCCTGGCCCCATCAATTCAGGAAAAGACAGAGGCTTGCCAGCGTTTGGTTGCTGGCAGCACGCTTCTATCACATGGCCTTTGACAGGTCACTGCTCCCCTCCCTGGGGAGAGCAGATGCTTAATGCAGGAATGTGCTGTCACTGGAGGGCTCATGTGGTTCTCATCAGCATCCCAAGCCTCAGCGGGTGGGACTGCTCTCCCACACATAGCTTTGCAGTGTGTCAGCACCCCTGCATGAAGCCAATAGGCTGGCTCTGCTCGTCTTCCTCAGCTGGCCTGCGGTGGTGGGGTTTACAGCAGGTCAGATCTTGTGTCTCCTCAAGTCACATACTGACACAGGCACTTGCTTACTTGCTGGATTGTCTCTCCTCCAGGGCATCTCTTCAGTTCCCACTTTGATTTTCTGGCCAGCTTTTCCTTCTCTGCCCTGTTAGGATAATCTGAGTGTAATATTTACCCCATTTCCATATCTGCCTCATTGAACTTTGGCTTTCAGAGCCACAGTCTGTCCAGCCCTGAATACAAAATGTTGTAGTAGACACTATCCATAGTAACTTTGTGGTGTTTTGTTTTGATGGCCTCTTGCTGTAGTGAACGCTATCTGGGCAAAAGATTTTAGAGAATACACCTTTCTTTTTTTGTTCAGTCAAGTTTCTCCTGTTGCTTGTGAACTTTTTGCTACACTCTCACCATTTATTTTCCTCTTTTAAATTAGGTGCAGCTAAGATTTTTGTTTTGAAGTCCCCTTTAAAGTGGCTGAAGAAAGACAAGTTCATTCAGTGAGAAACTGAGATTTTTAATGAACTGAATCACCTGCTGGAAAGCTGAGGTGGTGAAGCACTCTGTGGCTCTCCATTTCCTTTCACAGTCCACACTGAGAAAGGAAGGCACTTCAACCCTGACACTTTGCTGAGTATCTGCTGGTTTGTCTGGGGCTCTGAATCAGCTCCTAACACATCAGAGGGCCATGGCCTGAGGATGCAGGTGGGCATGGAGGAGCAGAGCCTGCAGGGGTAAGCGAGCACAGTGGTGCATGTGAACTCCAAGGCAGAGTGCTTGCAGATACACCTCCCAAAGGAGACTCACATTCAGGGTGCCCATGCTCTCACCTCAATGATATAGTCTTTCCCATCTTTGCTGTGGACAGCTTTGACAGCGCAGATATCAAGACCTCCAAACATTTCTGCACAGGCATCTGCCCAGAGTCTGTACCTGCAGAAACCACAAGAGCATGGCCTAGGATTAGCTGTCCTTGGGTAGTCCACCAAAACCAGCCACCCACCCTGCTACCCACAGGAACACAAAGCAATTTGGGAGCCCTTATTACAAGGTGTCCTTCACGTGCTTTGCTGGGTCCTTGACTCCCTCTTTTCCACAGGAGATGGAGTAAAAAAACTGAATCTTGCCTAAAGTTTCCCTTCATTTCAGATTGATTCAATCCTGCCCTCAAAGCCACCTTAGACTGTTTCTTTCCCTCCTTAGTATTTACATCAGATCTCCAGTTGATTGTCATTCAGCCAAGCTATAAATATTTAGCTCATTTAATCTCCCAGTAGTGTTGGCCCCTCAGCGTTTGTATTGGCTTTGCCTGAAAGCTCTCCATTATGCAGGCAGCTTTCTCCTGATAAGATGTCCTGGACAGTAGGACTGGAATAGGATCAGAAAGTGAGTGTTGAATTTAACAAGGAGTAGCCATCTCCTTTCTGATCTGTAATGCAGTGGCTCCTGCATTTTACAATTTACTTCTGATTTTATCCTTTTACTGTCTTCTGCCTCCTTCTACCCCTTGGGTGTTGTTCCCAGTCAGGCAGTCTCATCACATGGACCAGGCACTTTTCCCTATCCATCCCAGGATGGGAATGTGAGCTGGTGGCCCCTTAGCTATCCTGGAGTCAGAGGAGGAGAGAGAATGACAGGAGGAATATAATGGGGGGACCACATCCCCCCACTGTGCAAATGAGAAGGGAATGAGGCAGCCTGGTTATATTTCCTGTGCAGCTGTGCCGTGGTCCCGGCCATTTAAATAAAAATAATAATCTCAGAACACCAGATCTGTAAGCAGGACTATGACAAGATGCAGAGAGGGGAGGGAAGGCCACAGTCTCATGAAAACACTGACATTTTGCAGACCCTACAGGGACTGGGGAAAGAGCTGTTCTGGCTAAAGAACAAATTTATGTCCTTGAAGGCAGCCAGAGTCTCCATAGCTTGACAATATAATGATCAACTTGTGTGAACACAATGTCTCTGGGAAGAAGAAAAATTATGACTTATATGACTACTGGTGCTCTTTTATCCCTAATGAGGAGACCAAGTGTGTTCACCCTGGACCCCCAAGGAAGTCAGTGTATGAGGAGGAGTCAGTAGCTTAAGGAGGAGGAGAATGATGGACTAATGAGGCAGGCAGGAGGCACAGAGAGCACCCCTCATGCACTGCTGTGGCCCAGCATCCAGGGGCAGCATTGTGGGAGCCACCTCTGCTCCTGAGGAACATCTCTGGGTGTCTGGGCTCAGCAGCCAGCTTCAGGGAATTGTTCATGCCAGTGACTCTGATGGCTACACATCTTCAGTGTTTGCTGGCCATATCTATGGATTCTATAAATCTGTGAATAATCTACTTAGATGGGGTGGAGAAAAGTGATGAGAACAAGTGTTATCTGCAGGGTAGGAGTTACAGCAAAGCATTTTTGTTACCATGAGTCCACAGTGTCAGGAAATTGCAGTATTAGCAAACATTACAGTGATTTGAATACATGGAAGTAGTATCTGCAAATTTTAGTCTGTAAGTTGCATGAGGGAATTCTTTCTGCTCTGTTCAACAGTGAGAAGACCTTAGCTTAGACAGTGACCACTTTTGTGAGCCTAAAGCAAAAAAGTGCTTTCAGCACTTCAGCTGACAGTTTTTCCCTCTGTTAAGCAAAAGAAAAGCTCTTTTCTATGCCTGCCTCTCATTAGTAATGTACTTAGAATAACCTCATGTTACTTGGTGTTTTGTGCTTTGACCTTTCTGATTTTATCCCAACATGTTTGTACTGGTGTGCTTGACCCAGCATGCTGGTCTTGTTTCCTGTGGTCACATTCACTAAAGATCTAATGATTTAGCAATGCTGGTTTCTAGCTGTACTTTCAGCCTGTTCTTCAAAACAGGACAGTTTGCCTTTGTGTCTTTAGTATTTTTTCAAGAAAACACTCGATCTTTTAAAGTCTTTATCCAGCCTCCCTGGAGACCTCACTTACCAGTTCTCTCAATTAACCAAAGTTGGAAAGACATTTCCTCCCTTCTAACCCAAGAATGGCTCATACTGTCTTGAGACACTCTTCCTTACCTCTCTGTCATTGCAATCTGTTCTAGCATTGCAGAACCTGTGTTTGCCTTCCAGTTTCCAGAGATGGAAGTCCTCCTAGGAAAACAAACCAAAAACATAACCTGAACATGAAAATAGACTCCTGACCCATCCTCCCGCATACTGTACTCCTCATTCTTGACTCTGTGCTTGTACAGGAGGGGATGAGGTGAGGTTCTTCCTCCCAGAAGCCTTTCCAAATCCTTCCTGAACAACACTCCATACAGGATATGTTGTTCAGACTCATGAAAAACTGACTGAGGATTTTAGGCAGAGAAACCTCCAAGGAATCTTGAGCACACACCAGGCTCTGTGAGTACTTTCTTTCTTTATACATCAGACGTAGGGGAGCTGAAATGTGTGTAAAAGATCTCTAGGATAATCACCCTTGTGTTCTGCAATGGGTACCATCCTCCAGCCATGGAACAGAAGCTCTCCAGGCAAATATTTGCTGAGCAGCTTCACAAAGCATCAGTTCTGACATTCTGGGTCTACCTAAATTTGATTTCAATTGTACTTCTGTGTCCACTTCAATTTGATTTCAGCAGTACTGATGTCATAGAATATATTATCATACTGTCTTTTCATTGACTTTTCATTGACCTGTCAGTGGTTCACTGTGTCCGGACTTGGAGAATTTCTTATTTCGAAACCTTTGGAGTTTCATTTGCTGGAACTGATAGTTAATTTCCAAAAATGGTACTGTTGCTAGAAAATTCTAGGTTTCACTATCACTGTCAGGGGTGAAAATTTTCCTTTTCTTGACCTTATGCCCAAGGCAGACATTGAACAATAGTCAGCCTGCTCTGACAACACACATTTGGTGAAATTTTAGTCACATATCATATGCTGCTTATCCGCTGTTTTCAGCCTGGCTCAAGGCATGGGCTAAGTAGGAGTTTGTTAGCAGTGTGAATCTGGAGTCACTGCACTGAATGGGAAACCAAATTCCAATGGGAAGCCGAAGTGAAGCCTGGGTCATGGGCTGGAAGGAAGTGCCTTGAACATCTGGGGCAGGGAGGAATGCGTGACTCACCCTGCAGCATCCTCCCTCTGGCAGAGGCTTGGTGCAAAGTAAACAGATTCTGGAGAATTTCAGTGCAGTCTTTTCTCAAAAGAAAAGGGGTTTTTAAAGTCTATATGTGTGGGTGAAGGTATAAAATAACTGGATAGATTCCATGGCTCACAGATCAAAGCAAAGCACTTAGTATGACGCTGCTGCAGATGCTGGAGTTGCCTTTAAGGCTGAGATTTCCAAGCATGACTAATGGTTTTGAGTCTCCTATTTGGGACACCAGTGAGAACTATGATATTTTGGGTGTTTTTACCTCTGTCCTTGGACATAGTAGGGATTTATACCATAGAAATAACCTATTTTGTGTAATGCTGGGGTGGAAGAAACAGTCCCTGGTGGGACTGACTATACCACTTTCCCAAGCTCATGTCTATAAATGGGTCTCTCAATCTAAATCAACATCCTGGGTTAGCAAGTCACTGGGTGAATCTTGCTGTTTTCTTTGCTAATGAGCTTCATTTCTTATTAAGGTGTTCTCTGTTCATTACTTTTTTCGTATGAAAACATTTTTTCTTTAGCAAACAATTGTTTGTGAAGCTATACTCCCAAGTGGGATTAGGTCTTAGTGTGACTGCTTTCTTTCCTCAATCATCTGGTATTATTTCTGATCCCTGTTCTGGATGAGTGCATGGTGAGTGCAAATAATAAGTGAGGAGAGAGTGTGGTCAGGCTAACTTGGCCTTTGTTTCAGTGAGAGGCAGTTGGGGAGCAGGCTCTGGAGCCAAGGCTGGGTGTGTTGGCAGGAATAGGGAATTTTAATTGATATTTTAAACCTTCTTTGCTTTGGCCAATTTGAGTCAGACTCTCTGAGATGTTAATGTACTATTAGGCAACTGTGCTATTGTTTACCTGATTCAATTAAAAATAAATTTTCTTTCATTGAGATCACAAGAAGTAGACAAGTGTCCCCCATGTCCTTCCTTCCCATGAAGAATATGACTCAGTTGTTATCTAGTTTTCTTAAACTTTTCTGTGCTAGGAATCCAACTGGGAATTTTAGGCAGTTATAGCTGAAAAATATGTGATTGTGTACCTGTGATTATCTTGTTTAACTATGTTTCAGCAGAACTATGGCCTAGAGGTTTGTAGACACGGACCCAAAATGCTGTGGGTGTTAGGTAACATATACAATTTATCTGGCGACCTGAAGAATGCACTGCTGGAGCTGAGTGCTTGTCCAGAATTCTGTTGTTGGATAAGGAGCTTCTGGAGAAGCTGTGCTGTGTGGCTTTTTTCATTTTCTGGTTTGCAGTAAGAAGAAACAGGTGTCTTACTGACTCATGTGGTTACGTCTTTAATTGAGCATGGTGACTACTGAAGTTTGGCTGAATGTTTTTTAATACTTTTAAACATACCAGTGTTGAAGACTGCTGTCATGCCACCTCCCTCACTGCCTCACAGGGCAGGGAGGAGCTTTGGGGCACCCACAGAAATGTCTCATCTCCTCTCCCTCCTGTGTATGCGTCAAGGAGCACACATGCAAAATCTGAAAATCTGTGTGCTGCCCCAGCTCAGGCTCTGTGCCCCTCGTGGGGTGTGCTGCTGTGATCTGCAGCTGGGGAGAGCACAGCTGTGGGCTGAACGATGGGGTGCTGCTATGGCCTGGACCCTGCAGGACTCCAGGAGCTGCAGATAGCTCAATCTTTTTTATTTTTCTCTCCAGGTGGAAAGTGGGTGTGCTCAGCTCCCACTAGAGGGTACTTGGAGCTGGAGGATTTTGCTGGGAAAGATGAGCCCTTCAACAACAGGATGGAGAGGTGATGGTTGAGCACAGTCATTATAGTGGGAACTAACAGAAGAATCTCAGAAACAGACAGATTTACATTCCAGAAACAATGACCTGACAGTGACTAATGGAGAAGATGGTTGGTGGATGAGGGATCTGGGTTCAGAGGTGGGAGGAGAACCACAGGGTTATTCTTCAAGGAAATTAGGTCAGCTACCTACTCCTGCCCAGAGCAGACACCAACTCAATCCCATCCACAGCACTGTCTCCTCCCTGTCTCACTCTGGCACAGCCATGCACTCACATGTAAGCCTTGTAGTTGTTGCCAATTTTCTGGATCCGGATGTCGTATTTGGAGTCGATGAATGGCTCGGTGGTGGCGTAGGTTTTGGCCATGGCTACTATGCTGGCCATGTCCCGGAAGTCGTGCTGGTTCTCAACTTTGACCTTGATTATCAAAATCCAGTGAAAAAGAGACAAGAGCAAAAAGAACACGAATACTTTGTGAGCAGGAGTCATCTCTGCACCTGAATAGCACAATGTCAGTAAAACCCCACAGTGACACAGCTGAGGACAGAGCAGGGCTTCTGTGATTCAAAGAGAGAAGTTTCCCAGAGCAAATCCATCCCATTCTCCTTCCTCATGCACCAACCCTGGCAAACCTGGCACCAGAGAGGCAGCTAGATCTTTGCCCAAGTGGCACTTGCTAATGCTCTTCGCTTTTAGGATGTTTCAGAAAAATATCCAATCTCTTAAGAAGTATTACTTCATTCAAACTCTGCAACTGCTATTTCCCATGTTGGGACGGACGAGAACAGAGTATTTTGGGTGGTCAGGAAATACAAACCAATTCCAGGAAATCAACATGAGAGCTGGTTGTCTGCCACCTCTAGACTTCAGTTCACATTAACCCCCTGCAGACTTTCTTTGAGGAGTTGTGCAGGTCTCTTGACTGGATACAAACTCTGAAGGAAAAGGATGTGTCTGAGGGAGTTTGTGACTCTTGGGGAGATTTGTGTGAGTGTGAGGCAATGGACATGTGGGTATGACAGCTGGTTGGGTGTTAGACTTGGAAATGAAAGAGTAGTTGAGACCTGTGAGCTGCAGTTTTTCTGAGAAGATGGCTTTTCACAGATCTGTATTCATTTATGGGAAATGCTCTGTATCAATAATAAAAAAAGTGAAACGAAAAATGACCAAAACAGTAGAAGTTCTAATGATATACTTAAAACCTCTACAAAAGCTCATAGATTTGGGAAAGCAAAACTGAACAAGAAGATAACAAGAACATGGTGGACAACTTCACCTCACTCATACCTTTAACCATGGCCTTTAGTGTATTGGCAAACACTTGTCTGGTGCCTCAGAAAAACCTGTACAAGTCTTGTTCCTTAGGGCTGGACATATGCAGGAAGGGTGGATTAATTTGTGGAAAAAACACCATGACTGTATGAAAAGGATGAGCAAGTGAGTGACCTTTACATGATTACCCTCACTTCGTATTTTGGCAATGCTTTGAGACCCCAGGTGGGGATTACAACCCTGCTTTGCTAAGTGTGCACTGACGGGTGACAATCCACCGCTCTCTTCTCCAGAAGAGTTTCCCTGTGTGTCAAAGGAGGGTGATGCCAGACTCTGTGGAGCCAGCTGAAGGAAGCACACGCAGTGGTATTTGGTGTTTCTTCGCAAAGAACAAACAAGTGGGTTTCAGCCATGGGAGGGTGGGAGCCATCTTCACTGGGGAACAGAGGACAAGCTGTTGCTAACCTGTTTTACTCTGTTTAGATTGTTTTGTGTAAGTGCCAGCTTACACACAGGCCAAAGATTCGGCCACATCCTGTTGAAGAAAAGCTCTCAAAAACTGAACGGTTGTGGGGAAGGTGAAAAGTGCAACCAGTTTGGCCTGTGACCATTTTTAGATGCCTGAATAGGAAAAAAGAGCTCGTCTTTGCTTCCCCTGTTACTGACCACCCAATACCCCTAGTCCTTCTCCCTTTTGCTGTGGTGAGGGCTGTGCTCTCACCATCCAGGAACTGCTGAGGAAAGGAGCAGAGGGCGATGATAGTCATCTGTGGGAAGGGAGGGTTCCAAAAAAAAAAAAAAAGGAAATAACAAATATAAAGGGGATATGTAAAAGCAACCTTTACACGGCATTCAGGAGGAACAGCCTTGCTCTAGGCTGTGTTGTTTCCCTCTCTGTCTGAGTGGGGATGTGCAGGGCAGGGTGAGGTGGTAGGAATTTGAATGGGAGAGGGAACCCAGAGCCTGGATTTACAAAATACCAGAGGGAACAATGCAGGCTGTGTTGGAGCTGGGTATTTTTGTTGCACTGATAAGAGCTGCCCTGGGCTGAATGACATCAAGCAAGAGAGTCCCACCCAGATGAGATGATCACAGGAGTGATTGCGAGGGCAGAGAAGCTGACATGGTGTTACAACATAATCCCCTGGACCCTTTTGCGAGAGAGAAAATACAAAAGCCATTATATAATGACCTACTTGGAACAGGGACGTTTGTGGGATTTGAAACCAAGTGCTGTGCTTGTACAACAGATGTCTTTGGGCCCAAACTGAAATGTTTGCATCCTCAGCCCAGGGACATTTTACCCAGAGCTGAGGAAGGGATGCAGCTTCCCCCTCCAGACTGGAATTAGACCATATTGATATTGCTTGAAAGGAGCTTATCTTGTTAAATATGATGTTTCCTCAAAAATACAGCCTGCTATGGAAAGGAAGAGTCCATTTATTCCACCTCTCCATCACCCCTTCCCTATGGGGAGAGAGGGAAAGCAATTGAAAGTGTTATCTCTAATGGGCCTGAGGACTTTTGGCTGGGTTAGTAAAGAGGGGGGGCTCACCAAGGACACAAAGTAAGAAATGAAAAAAAATGATGACTCCCACGGTGCTACACCACTGCACAGTCCTCAGGAAACAGCTCTGGCATCTTCCCTGGCCTGTGCCAGAATACTTCCCATGGGTTTTTCAGAGAAAGCAACTCACAGAAGTCCCCTTGTAGGAGATCACAGTCTTATTTCCCACCAGGCATCGAAATAACCACCACACCAAAGCTGAAATCTGAGCCACCACTTGTTAATTGTTAGAGCCAGCCAAATTTGACAAAATAACAGCCGTGTTCTGGGTTAATGCTGGTTTATCCCAGGGTACGGTTATTACTTCATAAACAGGAAGCACTCAAGTTACAGTCAAATTAGATTTATTTTCCTGCCTTATCTATTGAGTCCCCCATTTTATTAGCTTTCTACTTTTAAATTTTGTATAATTCATTTCCTTCTGCCTTGTAACCATTTCAGATGTCAATAAGATAATCCATTTTCCTAACAGAAGAAAAAATCCCAGACATAACCAAAGCCAGGGTGGATGTAGTGTGACACCAGAGGGTATTATTTAAGAAGGTACTATTAAAAATCAATCCAGAGCAAACTTACCAATTTACCTAACAAGAGACAAATCTGTTTTCTAAAATGGCAGCTTGGCCAATACATGAAACTGATAAAAGAAGTTGAAAAGAAATCAACAGGAAAACAGGAAGCCATTTTTCCCCTCTCCCTCTTTTATTTTGCAGCTTTCTTAGGATAAATGCTATAACCCATTAACGCTCAGAGGAGTGCAAACAGTGAGTACAAACACAGCCCCTGCCCTGGCAGCCTGTTTGCTTAGCTGTGCTGGCTGTTTGAGCAGCAATAGACTCATTCTGAAGCCATAAGTTGCTGTTTGCTGTAGCATTTTAGTGACCTGTTAAGAAGGGTTTGGGCCAGTGTGTTGACAAATGCCTTTTCTGAGTAAGAAAGCTCCTCCTTCCCTTCTGGCTCTGTTCTCTAACCCAGGCTCCAGTGATGCCCTAGCATGCTCCCTTTTGGAAAGGGGGGCCTGGCTGGATGGCTGGGGACATGCTCACACAGATGTCACCATCCCTTTGCCTTGTGGTGGCATCTCAGAGCCTGATACTACACGAACTGCATCTGGAACCTGTTCCCATCCTCAGCCTGCCCAAGAAGCCCTGATCTTTCTGCCTCTGGCTGGAGAGCAGTCCAAGGGGCAGGTCATGAAGAAACACTCTGCTCCATCCCTGCTGCAGACCTTGTTTGGAGGCCTTTCTAGCAAGGCAGGATTTTGGATCAGTTCTGGCCGAGTTAAAACTCCACTGTGGCAATTTCCTGGGCAGTCTGTGCCCCACCTGAGATCTCTGTGAGCACAGGTTCCTTTGGTGAGGGATCTATCTGGGTAGAAACTTCTGCTTCCTCTGTCTCAGAGTTCCCTACTCTGCTGCCCCTTGTACATCCCAGATGTCTCAGTTCAATGGCTCTCCTCCCTCATCTTCAGCCTAAGCATTGCAAGGCATTGCTCTGCAGTCCCCTTTTGCTTTCATTATGTGGCCACATGAAAAATCATTGGTTAGCCAAAGTGCCATAATTATCTGAGATTGCTAGGACTGCCCTAGCCTTGCCTTCTTGATTGTCATCCAGTGTGAACTCTGCCCTTGAGGTTAACTCTGCCCTACAGGCTAAACACACATCACTTTGGAGATAACTTGCAGACGCACTTCTGTGTCCAAAATGAGGTTAGAGCCAGGTTCAGCTGGAAGGTGAATATCAGGGCTGAGCCAGGGCTGGACTTGGCAATGTGGTGTTTAACTGAGTCTTGGTAGCCTTGTGAAACTGCACAGTCTAAGTGTTTCCCTGCAGAGGAATTGGTGCAGCCACACAAATCTTGTGATTTTTTTGTCCATCTCGACCTGCTCTCAACACTTTTGTAGAGATCCTACCATCTTGAGATAGTGGGTCTTCAGAAACAGTTTTGTGCAGATGGTTTCCCTCCTTTCCTCTACCCCAAATTGTGCTCTCCTTCTCAGAAAATACCCAATCCAACTGGCACACAATCAGTTTAGGCCTAACTTTGACCCACCCCAAAACAGTGGCATCTATATTTCCTTATTATCTTCACACTGAAGTTCCCCATCTGCTGCCTCCTAATACAGAGCCAAGGTCTTGGCTGCTGTGGTCCTTGGTGCCTTGGGTCAGTCACTGTTTCCTGTGTCCAGCAAAAGCTTTCAGACTGATGTGCAAGAAATGGGGATGTTTTTGCTATTTTCAAGACATTTGGAACTTCCTCACTCATGAGTCAGTGGGAATGCAGTGATTGGGCTGCTCTGTTGTGAATGAATGTTACATGTCAAGTCATTATTTGCCTTCTCTAAAAGAAAATATTTGTTCCTTGACAAACTGAGGCAGCCCTTTCCCTTCCTTTACTCTTTAGCACACTGGATTTTCAAAGCTCTCACTTTTGGAACATTCTATTTCCAGTCCCGAGAGAGACAAGGTGACGAGCTGTCCTTCCTGATAAAAACCTTGCAGTATTTTTACATTACAGAGTGGCTCTGTTTAGTTTGTGCTATATTTATACCAGGGGGGGAAAAAAAAGAAGCAGAGGAGTCTTTCCCATCCAGTAAGAGAGAAAATAACTCTGACCATATTATTATGAACAACAAGTTTTTCTTCTACGATGTAATAAATCCATCTGAGCCAGGATTTGTACTGGGGAAGGTGATTTCATAATTATGGGGCAGGAGGGGACAGGAGGTGACTCTTAAACTGACCTAATTAGAGAGGTCTAAAAATAAAGTAGGAAAATATACATATATATAAAATTGATATAAATATATGTAAAGGCATATGAACAGGCACTGGTTTTCCTCTCTTTGTAGATCTGGCAGTTGTTTCCTTCTCATGAGCTGATCAGGAAGAGGTGAAGAGGCTCTGATGTGAGTGAATTTGCAGTACTGGGCTCTGTTCCTAGGGCACTTTAGGGTCATGTTGACACACAAATGGCAAATGCTAACACACTCAGAGCTTTATTCTCTGCCATGGGCTCTGGCATGATGAGATCCGGAGCCAGGAAGAAGGGCTGTTCCTTTCTCACTGCAGTGCTCCCCCTGTTCAACAGAGACCCCCAAGCACTTCTGGGGTAGCCAGGCTCAAACTGCACAATGTTCAGAAATGCCCTGACCTCTAAGGAGCTGCTGGATGGGCAACAGTTCTGTTCTGCACATGGAAAGACATCTCCTCTCAGTGTCCATCCATGGTTTCCCTGGAAGATTCCCCGAGTACTATTGATCCTGTGAGTCTGGGCAGCTGAAGTACAACGTGAGAAGAGTCCTTCTCTGCTGACTCCATTGTAATCAGTTGTCCAAGCAGTATTTCTACAAATATTTTATTTGTATTGATACAGCACAGGGTCAGCAGCACAGAGAGCACTTGTTATGATTTTCCAGTGCCACTGAAATACGAAGTGACTCCAAATTTTGGAAGGAGGATAACGATCGTGGGAGGGGCTGAGGGGCATGTGTTCTGTTTTTAGATTAGAAGATTGTCTGTTCCTGGGTGAAGGCTATTACTGGTGTCTCTGTTCAAATCAATAGAGAGGCTGTTGTTCCTGCATTTCTCAATGGAAATTTCAAAAGATGCCTTTTATTGCCAATTTGTTTTCTCCATCTCTATGTGCACCTCACACGCACACATCACTTGGCAAGAGCTTTTCCTTCATGAATGGTGTACTGCCACCCTTTTTGGTTCTGATCCTGAATAATAGCTGCTCCTCTCCCAAGCTAAAGACAGTTGTGGTGACCCACCCTTAAGGGGAAGGCAGTCAATAGAGCCTACTTTGTACAAATCCTAATGTGGTTATTTTTCATTTTAGCTTTGAGGATTCTTTGTTCAGCCCTCTGATTAAAAAATGTGGTGAGTGAATTTTGTGAAAATTATGTCAAAACAAACAATATGTGAAAATGAAAGTCTATGATAATTATACTCCTTCTAGTAATTATTGCAAAATAATAAACACTCGGCGCTTACACTGCCAAGAATGTTATGAACATGAATTAGCAATAAGTATCAGGTAATTATTATAATTCCTCTGGTCTTAACACAGAGAAACTGAAGAAAACTGTGAAACAACACAAATCCCCCTGAAAGCAGATGGTGGAGCCCTTTGGGGAAGAGGCATTTTCTGTATCCAGAATTCTTCTGGCTCTTGGCCACTGCCTCAAACAAATAAAGAATAACAGTGCCTGTTCTTCCCATCTTTCTCCTGTGTGTTGGTGCCTCCCATTACAGGTGATTTTATCACTAATAACAAAAAAAAAAAGTAAGTAATTCCTTGACAATTTCTGCTGGTAATAACATTGTAACCTGAATTCTCCTGTCCTTTGAAGCACCAATTACAGGTACAAATACATGGCTTGCTATCTTGGCATCATTTGTTGCAGTAAGTTCTATTTCAATACTCACATGTGTACTTTGGCTAATACATTGGTTATTCTTTGTTTCTCCAGTCACTGGTTTAATATAAAACATGACCTGATGCAGGTGCTTTATTGACATTTACTTTGTTGCATATCAAACCAAAAGCAAACCTATCTCTTTTTGTATTATGTCTATGTTATAGCTAAAGACCTGCTATTTCCTGCTATCATCTCTACTTCTGAATACCAGTGCAAGGAAATCATTGAGCTCTCTCTAATCTCACTGGTTATTGCTTTTGCATTATGATGGTTAAAAACACCTTAATGTCTCCTGGGAACTTCCCTCCTCTGCTTTACTTCATTATAGATTTGATGTTTTTTTAATCTGTAGGCATTGCTTTTCTAGTACACTTGTAATTCTGCTTTTCTGTATTTCTCCTGATATTTTCTGTGGTTTCTTTTGTCAGTCCCGCTTAGGCTTGAACCCTACTGTTTCAAAAAAAAGCATGAAAAAAATTCTTGTTACTTGTGTTTTAAACCAGCTGATTTATTCTTTATTTTATCTTTCTCTCTTTTCTTTTTTGCTCTGTGCAATGAAATGCAGTGAAACTGAAGTGAGAAAATGTAATCAGTCTCAACTTTCCTTCAGGCTGCTTGTTGCTGGAGAAGGGCCCAAACTTTAACCATAATGTCAACAACTTTTGCTTCCTGTACCTTCCCCATCTACTGAACAGAGCAGTGTTGAAACTCTGTGCCCAAATGCACATCCAGGCTTTGCTGGTAGTCACTAATTTCATGGTGGACTAAAGTAAACTTGGCCTCAGATCAATTCTTTCTTCTGAGGTGCTGGCTGTTAGCCTATCTTTATCTGGGATGACTTCCTACATACCCTCCTTGTACCTCTGAGTACAATTGTGCCAGGAGTCTGAATAGAAACTCTCTTCCTCCATAACTTGTGATAGCAAAAATCAACATAATTAAAGAATAAAATGGGAGGGAAAGCATGAGGTGGAAGAAGATCTGATGTGTGGTGCAGAAGACAATAGCCAAATGTTCTGCGAAGAGTTTTGTCTGGAAATGCTGCTAAGATTGGAGTACTTTTCTCTGATTCTGCCTTCATTTCTGTAGCCACTAAGGATCCTGGGTGTGTGAGACACACAAAGCCCTCCCTGCATTACAGGTGAAATGGCAGAGCAGTCAGAGACAGGCTTGCAGAATCTCAAGGGACAGGTTTTTACCCCTGGTTTGTTCTGATTGATTTTTGCTAATGAAATGCTTCCTAGGAACAAGTTAGTGGCTCCCTACAAACAGCTCTAGGCTGTCTGCACACACTCTAACTCAGTGACACCTCTGCCTGCTTAACACAGGCAGCACCAAGATATTAACCAACATTTCCTGCTTATTTACATGTTTGTTCCTTGATGCTGAAAGCCAACCCCAGCACTGGCAGAGGGATCTGTGCCCACTTCCTCCCCAGCTACCATCCAGACAGGGGAACTTTGCAACCAGAGCAAGAAAGATTATTAGATCTCCCATGTGCAATCCAGCAAGCCAGAAAGGGCTTCTGTTTCCAGAGCACAAGCAAACAAACTGTACCAAGTTTAAATTTGGTGTAACTATATATATTTTTCAGGCAAAGTGTGGGGCCAGGAGAAGGTCTGTGTGCTCCAGGGAGGCACTGGAACAGACATATCAGTTACGAAGTTCATGTACCACTCATTTGGATTCAGAGATGATACCTCAGTTTTGTACTTCTGAACAAATCAAGTTTTAGACAGATAGAGGATGCCTTTTGAAATGATATATGCAAGAAAGAGGAGACTCAAGTACAGCAGGAATGTGCTGGTGATGCCTCACTGAGAGGGGAGCCCAGTCACCCCAAGAAACAGGGGCTGCTAATTCACTGGGGGAATAAAGATCCCAGAGAGCCTGGGAAAAACAAACAGGTCCTTCTGGGTAGTGAACTGTTTTTCAGGATTCCTTGGCAGGCAACCAGCCACTCTGCTTTGTGAGGTCTTGTTCTTCCTCGCAAGGAGGAAAAAAAAATAACTGAAGGGCTCCCATTTTTTGAATAAGGCCATCATAATGCACTCGAGCAGCCCAGCGCCACAGCTCCTCATTGTGAGCTCTGTGGGGTGTAGCTGCACTTCACAGGTGCTTGAATAAACAACACCACCACTTTCAGGAGAAGAGAAAATGTATAAAAGACAAGCCTAAATGACTTCAGCCCAGCCAGCTTTTCCCCCACGCCTCGCCAGCCCCCCTTCCCACATCCCAGACAGCCTCCAACCCAATCCCACTGCCTGTCTCCGAGTGCGTGACAGCAGAAAAAGGCCTTTTCTCCCACAGGAACAGCCAGTGCGACCCAGATAGGTTGTGGGGAGCTTTAACCCCTTGGCTGGCTGGTCACATGCCATGTGTAATCACAGGAATGCTGTGCCACATATGTATCTGTTTCCAAAGATATATATATATATATTTTCTTTTCTTTCACTTACCTTCCCCATTCCAGCATGAGCATGTCCCAGCTTGACCACTACAGGAAAATTTGGAGTTGTGAGCTGAAAGACAAAAGAAGGACTCTTTAGCTATTTTTTTTCCAGCCATTGTATTTGGAATAACTTTCTTTTATTTAGTAGCTTTTACCCCCTTCCTGGATGCTGTAAACTGGATAATAAAAAGGCCAAATAAAGTTTGTCTGGATGATGGGGCAGTGAGCAAATGGCACTTTAGTGGATTCCATATGATTGAAAATGGAGGCCTGGCAGAATTCCTCAGATCTGACCCACTTCTGCTGTGTGACAGCAGTTTTCCCATCCTGTACATAAGGATTTGTGTACCCTATGTAAAACACTCTTGCACTCACAAGCTTGAGTAAGTGAACAGTTTCAGATGTTGAAAACATCTGAATGGTGAGAAAGACGAGGGTTGTTTATTCTTTTCCACACTGACTGCTTTGGCCTCAACAGTGAGAGCACAAGGAGGGGGGACAAGGAGAGAAGGAAGTGGGGCCAACCCTTGGGTGCAACTCACAGAGTCCATCTATTCATAAAGCCTGTTCCTCTCCACCTTCAGGGGTGGGTATAGTGGATGAAAGAAAACAAAGAAGGATTGGAATCAGCAATAAAAATAGAAAAAAATGTCATGTGTTCTCGTTGGCTTGTGTGGTGTTTCCATTGGGAAGGGTCCTGCCACCCAAGGCACACAGGTCATCTGAGAGCACGTGTGGGGTTACTTGAAGAACTGCAATTACCCTCTCTGCCTTTTCTTCTCCAGTTTCATGCTCGTGCAAGGATTCCCTTGGAGTGATGGGCTCAGAGCTGGTGGCTGTGCTGGTAGGAAGTGCACAAGTGAGGATTCAGTAGGATATGTGCACCACATTTCCCTATGTACCAGCTGATCCATTTCTACACCTCTGCTGGGCATCCCTGTGACCTTCATCTTGTGCTCATGATTCTTGTGATCTAAATGCTATTTGTTGAGTATACAGCTGATTATTTTTTATTGCATATTTAATTTCCTTTAAAGACACTTTTATCTTTATTTAAGTGCCCGAAGCAATGAGCTCTATTCATTAAACAGTTAACCTGGAGATCTGGCAAAGGGAGGCAGTTGAATTTTGATGGATAAATGGGTCTTCTATTTATTTAAGTTTGAGAATAGATAAACAACTTGTTCTTGTGTTAATTACCAATTGTCTGTAGGGACAGGCAGGCACTACGCCCTAAAGATAGAATGGTGCTGCAGTCTCCATCTGTGGCAGCTCACTATAAATAACAAATTTAGTAATGAACACTGATATGTTTTGCTATTCAGCTGCTTATATAAAGAAATGTCACAGGAGAGGGGAACAGTGAGTGGATCACGTCCTCAAGCAGCCTGTGTCACTTTCTTCAGGCAGAAAGCTGAAGAAAGATGTTTGGACCACAGAAAGGTACAATAAATCACAGTCCTGGCACAGGCAGGGACCAGCACCACTGCTTCAGGAAGAGGCAAGATAGGTGACCATCCTGAAGTCAGATGGTTAAGTATTTGTCCAGGCACAGGAGTTTGTACTCCATTTCACCTTTGCCTCTTTAATTCACTGTAAGAGCCTGAAATTTAATTTATGCTGGCATAAATGACTCAATTGGAGGACTGCACCTGCAGACAGGGCTCTGGATGGACCATGCCAGGCCTTTAATGCTGGAAGATGAAAGCTAACCTGGTAGCTGTGGCACCCACCTGCTCAGGCTCTGGGAGATGGGGCTCTCTTCCCAGCTCTCTCATCCCTGCCCCACGCGCCCTGTTTGAGCCAAAGTGCTTGCAAGCCCTGGCCTCTGTTCCCTGTTTGGGAGCGGAGGCAGCAGCTGTTCCTATGGAGCAGGAAAAGCAAACTGCACACTGTGAGCCTGCCTGATAGCCTGGCAAGGAGGCAGAGAAGTGTGCAGGGGAGATAATGCTCTATCTCCAGCTCAAAGCACACAGAGGCAGGAAGCAATGTCTCTGCTGCCCTGTTTTTTGTCCCCTGCCTGTGATGTTGCTGAGAGAGCCTGCTCGGGCATGGGGCCCGGGAGTGGGAAGCATCTGTTTTCCTGTATACATGCAAAGAAAGTTTGGGATCCAGTAAACAACCCAAGTTTACTGTTAGTCTGGAAAATACCAGCGGCGATGACGTGCCACGCAAACCTCTCCCTTTTCTCTGTGCTTCTTGGAAACATGAGCTCAGCTCTCTTACTAAGGCTTGGTCTCATCCTGTGTAGGGGTGAGCAGCTGGTGTCAGAGCATCTTGGGGTCACATGTGGTGTAACACTTGGGGCTTGAGGTGAGACAGATCCAGACTGCGAGCATGTGGGAGCCTCGCTGGGAAAGCTGTGGCTCCAGAGAAATGCTGGTGCACGGTCAGCCAGGAATCTGCCTCTGCCACTGAAAACCCAGCAGATTTCCACGTGTGCAAACCTGCCTTGTGGAGGAGCCAACAAGAGAGCATGGCACATGCATAGAGCTGCATTATATCATGAGTTTAGCTAGTGACAGTGGAGTGCCCTTAGCCTGTGCTGAAGTTAAGTTAAGTGAAGTTAAATCAAAAGCTCTCCACAGTCTACAGGACTAAAGCAACCAGAGTCCACAACCACCTGCTGGAAAGCCCTTGCTGAAGTGGTGGAAGTGGTTGAACGCCACTGCAGTCAATGGGGAGACCTCTAGCTTCCAAGAGAGTCTTGCTGGGACTCAAGCCCCATTTTTGTTGCTAATAAGGTGTCCAGACAGCATACTTGGCAAGAACCCAGATGGATAGGGGAGCCAAAAGAAGGGAGAATCTCTTATACACACAACTCTGATGCAATTCACACACAAACGTGGTGAGGAATTCTGCGGGTGGCCAATGCCACCACAAGGGCAGAGTCCTGAGATGAGTATTTACACATACTGAGTCACAAATTTCCTGGGAAAGAAGATTAACATAATCACAGAACAGCACCACATTCTAATAAGAAAAGCATGTTTTTACTGAAATCGTGCAAAGACATATGTCTGTGTCTTTCTATGTGTTGCAAGGGCTCTTCTAGGAAAAATAGTGAAAAACACTTTGATCATTTTAAAATGTGCATAAATTGTTGACAGGACTTACAGATGGAGTAGGCAGGATTTGGGATGGGACTGTAGTGCTGGAGCTAGCTCAGTGATCATATGCAGAGTGTTAGTTCATATGCATAACTCAACCCTTTGAATTAAAATCAGAGGTTGTGACAAAGCCTTGAGGTGCCAAGGATTACATAAATGTCTAGACCTTGGTGTATGTAGAGGCCTGTTAAGAGTCAAACATCAGCTTGAATCCTGAATTAGGAACTCATCCGTGTCTTTGGTAGTAGTGAAGGGACAGTCACAAAGTTATTTCCAACTTAAACACCAATGGCCCAACGTGTACCATTCCAGCCCCCGATTTTCAGGGCTCTGCTCTGTGTGCAGTGTCACTGCAAAGATGACTTTGCAGTTTGTCAGTTTTGGCAGTGGTGTGTAAAATGAGTGCTGGTATGCACACATTAGCCTTTATTTGAAAACATGTGGCTGTCAACTGTGACACTTTACCTTCTGCCCCTCCTTTCCAACAAATAATGAGGGCTTCAACACTTCTTGTAAATTTATGAATATTTTCTCTCTCCTTTACTGATGGAAGAGTAGAACAGAGTTGGCTCTAAATTGGTCTGAAAGAAGGAATCTTAGACAGGCAGTGTTCAAAGCCATGCTGGAAAAGGCCTTGAGCAGCTTGGTCGAGTGGAAGATGCCCCTGCACGTGGCAGCAGGGATGATGAATGATATTTAAGGTCCCTTCCAACCCCTTAACATTTGATGATTCTATGAAACTTGATCTAACCCATAAATACAATGCTTCTGACTTTCTTGTTTCACTGAGACCCTCAAGAGAGATGTTGATTTTAAGTTTGTGATTTTTTTGTACTGTCCTGTAGTCCATGAACAAAGTAGAATGTCTCTTTTGATTTTTTTCTGTCATGTGTAGTTTTGTGCATTAGTTCACATTATTTAGCTCATTTTATGCAATGAATTTTCAGTTTCTAGTGCTATTCTTTCTTTTGAAAAACCCTTCTAATCAAAGCTGAAATGAATAGTACAGACTACAATTACATCATGGTTAATATTAGGAGGGGTTTGAGGTGGTGGGAGATGGGGTCATTAAAACTTTGGTCTCTTGGCATTGGTATTGTATTACCATAGCATTCAGTGTTTTCAACCAGGCCAAAAGGCCCCATAGCACAAGGTATTTTAATTTTGCCTTTATCCTTCCCCCAGAAGTAATATTCTGAATTTTTCTTTTATACTCTAAACCTGAATTTTATGTTTATTTAGCTGCTTTCACTTGTATGATGACAAAGTCTATTTTGGGTGGGTACTTAATGGATGATTGGAATATTCATGCACTTGAGACCTAAATGTTGGAAGTAACGTGTGTGGCACTTCCCTGGTGTCAATTAAGTTGAAGGAGCTATGAACATATAATTTCCTGTAAAAGCAAGCGAGCTGATTCAAACCTACAGGAAAATAATGATGTAATGACATGATGTCATGGTGTTTATGGAACTATCTTTCTATAAACTTGGGCTCAAGATCAGCACCTGTTGCCTGCCAGCCTTGCCAGGCATGGCAAGATCAGGGCTGCACGTGATATGGTTTCCTGGAAATTGATTACTGCGTTGTAATTAGAGCACAATGAAGAAAAAATCATTATCCAGGGAAAGAGGGCCTCAAGACAGCTGAAGTAAATCCTGAGGAGGAGCAGGTATCTGCAAAAGTCTCAGGAGATGGGGGTATGATGAGAAGAGCAATGAGATGTTTGTGACAGAAGGAATTCAGTGATGGATCACGACAGCATTTTACAGGTGGGATCTGAAGCTGTGAGGAGCTGATGGACGAGATGGCAGCAGGGTGATAAAAATGATAAAATACCCTTTGAATTCCCACTGCTTTTAAAAAGCACAACAGAAGAGAAAAAGAAAAAAAGGAAACCCCAAGAGCAGCGTGACATAATCCCCACATCCTGGAGTAAACAAACCACAAACCAATGTTTCAGGGCTCCTGACACTTGCTGTGGTTAGAATGGGTCATGGAAGTGAACAAAAAGGGGTAAGCACAAACTGGAACACTTTGTCATTGATTCCACCTCTACTGTTACGTAACTTCTTTATTTGAGACAGGACGTATTTGGGTTCCCCTAGTGGAGAACAGGACTGTGAGCATTTGATATTATTCTCATTCCTTTGGAGCTTCAAGTGTGAGAATGACATGAACATATCCAGACAAGCAGATGCTCAGCAAAAACCCCCAAAATGCAGAATGTATGTGCTCATATTCACATACATATCCATCAGTCCTGGTCAATAAATAAATTACCACATTTCAAATAATAAGCAGGTTTTTTTAAAGGTTCTATGACTATGTAGAAAATTTCTACATTTCCTTAATGCATGACATTCACTCAGCTATTGTGCAGTGGTGCCTTAAGGTTCTTATCTTTCCTTTTTTTGCTAGGAGAGTAAATACATTCTCCCAATTCCTTATGTTGAGAAACTGTCCAAATGTCCAAATATCTTTTGTGGGATGCAGTGAAAGAGAAGATACTCTTCAGTTTCCTTTTCCTCCTGACCTGAATTGTGTGCCTTTTGCTGTATTTTTCTCTAATTAGAAGATTCCATCCCACGTGTAAACACACTGCAGAGGAAGAGATGGTGAACATCAGTTGTTAATTGTAGCACTTAAGCTATGGTAGAAGACAAAAGAAGAAGACAGATGAGGAATAAAATGCTTTATGAATATTTACTGGACACTTCAAAGCCATCACTCTTCTAAGAATCCCTGAGGTTCNTTTTGCTGGACTCTAAATTCAAAGCCATTGCTCTTCTAAGAATCCCTGAGGTTCACAATATACAGGCCAACAAACCTCTCTTCACTTGGCAGGCTTGACTGTCCCTTTTTTTGGGAAAACTGAATTCTCACTGATTTCAAAATGAGCAGCATGGAGTTTCTTTGGAGGGAACAAACTTCCCTACACTTCAAAGAGGAAAACAACCTTTTGCAACATGTCCCACTGAAGCCAATCATGCCCTGGTTACTGCTGGTCTCTAATCTCACCACACAGTCTGCTGCAGGTATTTTCTGCCACCAAAGGACAAAGTTCTCACCTTGAATTTCACACACACTGAAGCCACGTGCCCTGACTGCAAAGCTGGGAGGCCTCCACACAGCTCCAAGGGTTTAGCTGTGATTTCACAACCTTTGTAGCACATCTGAGAGTGATGCAGTTCTGTCAGTGTAAAATGAGAAGGCATCACAGGTCCTGGGCCTATTAGTACATTCATTGAGAGAGATCTGCCTGCCACAGAAACGGCTCTGAAGTTTTCTTGTAAACCTCATGCCCTTGTAAGTGGCAATGACCGTGTGCAGGCTTGGCTGGCATTGCCATGTCAGATGCTGGTGTGAGCAGTGGTGCTGCCTGGTACAGGCAATGGGATACCAGAACATTTGAAGTACTCTCTGGGCTCCTGAAAGCTCTTGGGCTTGAATAAATCACTGCCTCCTTCCTTCTTGCCATTCTTCAGCACTGAAAGCTACAGAAATAACAGCACAGAGGACCAGGCAGTCACAGTCGGATTTCTTTGAAAGATCCATTTTTTATACGTTTTTAAAAGCATGGGTAATAATCTTGATTAATGTCTCAGGAGGGATTTTGGACATAAAGAAGAATGAGGATTACGGGAAGTATCACCCTGCAGTTGGCATCTCTTACCACATCTACACGAGTAAACAGAGCAATGACATAGCAAGGACACTGGCCCTGATCTGCCTATACTGTTAAATTGTTGGACCAATCTCTGGCATATTCTGTCTCAAGATGAATAAGCTTCCTCCCAAGCAATTCCCAAACACAACATGGACCCAACATAAGTCTGCAAGTGTGCCCCACAGAACAGTGGAGGCTGGAAGAGCTTGATAGCACAGCTATGGCTGGGCCATGACAGAGCTGCCAGAGAATGAGCCTGGCTCTGCACGGTTTGCTGCTGTTAATACAGAATCTGTCTGCCTCACTGGGTTGAGCAGGAGAGTAGCTCTTATCTTGCATTATGTATTATCTTTGTCTGCTCCCACATTAGTGTTTCATTTTGGTTGGACACACAAATGGTCTATCTCACACAGCCAGATGTCATACCATTCCCATATGACAGATTCCACTGATTACCTTTTTCAGACTGAATTCACAGTGGGTCCTTTTTTGGCTTACAGCTACAGATATTTACACCACATTTCTTTTGCTCACTGACCTGGAAAGTCAGGTATTGCCTCACATGAGAAATGTTTGAGCTATGGGCTCAGTTTGTTCTATTTTACAGCTAAATTATATTTTCATCTTTTTGAGCCCTTAGGCTCATGCAGGAATTCAAATACTTTGCTAAAGTGATCTGGAGTGAAATACACTCCAGTCTCCTACGTTTTGCACTCTGGGACATCAATGTGGGGAGTAAATCCTGTTCCATGGATTTATCTCCTCCTTGGGCTGCACATGAAGTTACACACTGTCAACAACTCCTCTTAACCCTGAATTTGTTGTGGTGTCTTTTTTAGGCACCTAGAGCAGGTGGGGGCCAGGTATGTGCTCTGTTCTTCCTACATCCTCATTCTTGTGCTTCACAGTTTTGAGCTTCTTTCTCTGGATAAAAATCTTCTGTGTTTATCCAGACTAATTTTTGGCTCATGTCAGAGACATTGAGGACATGAAAGGCATCCATTGTATCCCATGTTTGAATTAGCTCTGTGTCTTTTGAGATTTCTTGGGAACTTTCAAATTACATGTTTTCGGTAGGAGCCAAAAACTGTAGGAAGGGCTGTATTTCACAATCTCTCCAAGTTCAGCAATTCCTTGGGAAAGAGAATGAAATCCCAGGGGACAAATTTTATATTTTGAAAGGTGGAAGAATCATGTTTCAATGATTCAGTGAATGAGAATTAATTAACTTCTTCCCCTTCTCCTCTCCCCAACCCAAATGGGACATGCAATGCTTTCAGACTGCAAAAGGGAAGTTTTTCTGACACGCATTTAATTTCTCCACGTTTCATCCTTGAGGATTGTGGAGATATCCAAAACCTTGAAACCTCTCAAGAGCTGAGGAATACATTTTCCTACCTAGGCTTCAAGGGCATGGGTCCACACTGGCACCACTTGAGTATTTGTCTCCCTCTTGTGTCTCATTCCATGAGAAAAGATACAATCCTGCTCTACCTGTTTGCTAAAGCCATGAGGGCTCCCAGGGAAGTGGAAGAAACTGTGGGTGACCTGTGCTCCTCATTGTCTGCGAGCTCAGTGCTGAGAGACAGCCTGGTCTGATATTCGGAGTGAAAAGCAGAAGGGAGACCAAGCAGGCTCCACACAGGACACAGGCAGAGTTATTTTCAGCTGGGACTGGCTTCTGTTTACATCTTTCCCAGCTGTAACAAGGAAGGGGTTCCTGAAGTGAAAGCATTCAGGGGAAGACAGAAGAAACCACTGTGAGGATCAGCCTTTTTCATCTCACAGCCACCACCTCGGCCAGCGGCGATTTTCCCCTGCTGAGCACACACTGGCTGCAACAGCCAGGAATGGTGAGAGGCAGGAAACACAGAAATTCCTTTTGGAGTAACACATAGACCCTCTTCTTTACCTTGGGCAAGCCTGGAGTGGCAAAGGATGCTGTGGTCTCCGTGAGCCCACTCCTTCTGTTTGTTCTAGAGAGAAAGGGTTCTCCCTTTACTGGAAAAAGAGGTGGAGACCCGAGCTGATTTCATCTCTGAGGCAATATCTCCACTTCTCAGGGATAAACGAGACAAATGTGAGTTGGTCCACGCCCGGTACAGGAAGGCATTTGTTTTTTTCCCAGGCCAGTAGTGAGACTGTGGCGGGATCCAGGTAGCATTCTGGAATGCAGGCAGAAACCCACATGGAGGTAACTGGGGATGTGCCCAAAAGAAAGGCATTGGGTTCAGCAGAGGAGCTCATGCCAGGCACTCAGGCTGGAGGTAGAATCAGCCACAGTCAAAGTCTGAAACTAGTCTGGAAAGTTTGGTTTCTTTAAAAACTTGTTTCTTTAATAGAATTCTACCTCCTTTCTTCCCATCAAACATTAAATTGTTTTTTAAAACCAGTTGCTGAAGCCTTCTGTTGTGGCCATGGCTTTCATTCTCACGGAGGTAGAGTCACCACCTCAGCAATGCAGCAGCTGAACTTCTCTGCAGAGTTTCTGTGCTGCACAAACTATTGCTAACAAAATACACAGACCAGATTTCAGGGGAGCAGGAGTACCTTTTAAACAATGATAAAAAACCTCTGCACAGAAAAAGAAAATAGTTTGCTTTCTCAAAGAGGATAAATCATACCTTAACTGTTCAGGTTTACATAAAAGCTGTAAAGTAAAATCAATGTGTAAAAAATTAAATTCAAATGGGAGAAGCCAAATGGACTTCTCATTTTTTTTTTTGTTTTGTTTCTTTAATTGTGAAATCAAACAAAGTTTTGCATACACTTATCCTTGCAGACTTTTCAGCTGATTGGTTTTCATCCATCAGTTGTGGGTGGGACAATAAAGAAAATATTCAAAACGTCCCATGCAGAAGTGGCTTGGCTAATTCCATCCTCAGAGAGTAGCAGGTGTCCATGCTATGTTTCTGTGCATTTTTGGACTTCAGTAGCAGGAATTTCTGATACTGGGCCTTGAGGACAGAGTGCTATTTCATATGCATTTTGTAGACAGCCCTAATTAGTTAAATTAGTTTGTCTGCATCATAAATGTAAAGCAGTACACATTGGATTTGTCTCTAATTGTGGCATGGCTCTGGTGATGGGTTGCAGACTTCTTTTTTTTTTTTAACTTTCTCATTAGTACTTAGCTTTAGGCATTTGTGAGAAACCACAGCCTCCTAAAGCTCCCACTCCTGTCCTCTTAATTTTGACTCACAAGGTTTTAATGGATGAACAGGAGGCAAAGAAAGCCTTTGGTTCTCATACCATTCAGCAAACCTCCGGCTGGCACTGGTATTGTTTGGGAACCCTTGTGGGGATGAAAGCAAACTCTGTACAGATGTGGCCTCTTCTGAGACTGCCCCTTGAGGCCTGTTGATTCTCAGAACAAAAGGCACGTGAGGAGGGTGACTGGCAGGGGATTTCCATGGAGCTCTCGAAGTGAAATTATTTTCAACTGATCCTGCACCACACAGGGCTACTGATGATAGTCCCGGGTGGAATGGGTTCCCAAAAGCACAAATGCTGCTCTGATCCTTTGTACACAGCAAATTTTTCCATAACCTCAGTGGGACACTGTGTGGAGATTGTCTGGGCTGATAGGCTCATGAAGCACATCATGATGCAGGCCCACCAGACTGGAGCTGGAAAATGTAGGGCTGGATGAATGTGGCAAAAAAGCCATGTGTAGATGGCCTGTGCAGGGACAGTTTGGGTTTCAGTTCCCAGACCTTTCTGGGCAGGGAGCATGGGATTGAGCTATGTGGATGTGGCTGCTGCTGTTTAATTTTTGCCCTTGGTCTCCACCTGTGAGAAGTTAATGGAGTGAAGCCATCTGGTTGGGTATCTCTGTGCCTGCTGTGAGGACAGGCTCACAGGGCACTAATGACAAATCCCATCCTTTCTTCCTAAACCCTCACACAGGGAGTTTATGAGGCATGATATGCAAACCCTGCCCCACGGAAGGATTAACCAGCTCTCCGAAACTGGGAGTGGTAAATGGGATCCCTCCTGAAACAAATCCCACTATGAGTACAACCACTGATTAAATTGAGGCTTTGGATGGTAAAACTGTAACCGGGGCAGGAAATTTGATTACATCCATCAACCCAGCTGTCTGACTTCATGTGGCTGATGCTCCCCTGAGCTCATCACTGTGGCAGCATTGCATGGCACACGTAAGGGCTGGAGCCCCGGCCACACCGAGCTCATTCATTTGGATGAGGCCATGCTTTCTTTTGCAATATCTGGTAAAGAATGTTTATCTCAAATTCCTCTCCTACCCTGAGGTATTTTCACTGTTTTATTGCTCGATGATGTAACCTTTAAGCAATCCATATGAAGATGGCCTTTCATGCCCAAAGCTGAGGCCGACTGAGAGTAGAGGGACAGCTGAGAGGCTGCTGCCATTCACCCAGCTTGTGATGCAAGGTCCCAGGGGAACACAGCCCAAAGCTGCCTCCAAGTGTCCCCACAGCAGGGAGAAGCAAGCTTTGTCAGGAATTTGGAGCAGTTCTGGGAAAGCTCAGGGAAAGGGGGAAGTTGCTGACCCCTTCGTCTCTCTCGTCTCCTCCCACACATCTGTGAGGTCTGAGTTGAGGTCATTGAGGACAGGCTGGGACTCTTCCTCCTAGGGTGGCACATCTCCATGCCATACCAGCACTGGCCTGCGACCACGGACCTCATTTGCCCCAAAATTTCCAGTTTCAAGTAATGCCGGAGACACAAATTACTTCTATATGTGATTTCATTCTTTTATGCCATAAGCTAATTGCTTCCTTGTACCACAATATGTTTCAGCTGTCGGTCTTTATCTGTTTCTGGGTTTCTTCTGTCACTCTGGAGCATGGGCAATTTAGAAATGATTCCCACATTTCCTCTTTTACTTCAAAAGAAACAAGAAAACAAAACACTCTCAGGCAAAATCTGCCTGCTCCTAACTGTACTTCTCCATGTGAAAGGATCCAAGATCAAATTCTCTAAAATATTACCTATCAAAAGGGTTACTGTGCATTTGTTGATGAAGAGCAGAGCTTCTTTGGTGATGCTGCACACACAGAAGCCCAGACAGAACTGGGACAAGCTAAGCTGTGCAGTATGTGACAAAGACAGTGTTAATGTTTAACATGGTGAGACTACTTGTCCAGGCTTACAAAGTCTGGCTTGGGAGAATAGGACTTTTTGTTCGTAAAATTTGGTGTAAACCTTATGTGTTCCCACCAAAAGATGACATTAATTATATTGAATTCACTTCTTTAGATCCACTGGGCAGGTTGAGAGGTGATTAGGTGGTACACAGTACTGCATAGAGAGCCAGAGATCAGATTCTCAGAGCTACAAGCAATCTATGTGAGAAGAGGATTAAACAGTCCCTTCTTCTCCAAGCACAACCTTAAAACATTTCCTAACACCCAAGATTATTTTTAATGTGCTTTCAAGATATAAAGTAGTATATCAGTTTTAATATTTTCCACTGCAAATATGTTACGAAGGGAAGAGAAGATGTACAAGGAGTTGCCCAGAGAGGTGGGTGAACTTGGCAGTGAAATTCAAAGCTGACCTTTGCAAAGTATTAATCACTGGCTAAGCTAACATCTGGCTTGTAACTTCAACAGAAGACAGGATGCTGAGTTTACGGAAAGAGTGAGCGGGAATTTTTCACTGAATCAGTAGGAAGACAGAAATGGTTGTGTGGAATAGGTGTGAATTGTTAGGGAGCTGCCTAAATGGGATGAAGCAGAGGCTATTTGCTTTAATTCAGTGTGAGTGTTGCAGGAGGCAACCCATGGACATCCTGATCCCTGATTCCTACCACTCTCCTTTGCTTGCAGCTTATTGATGGGAATCAGTGACGTGAAGAATTAAACACCCAGGTGCAAACTGAACCAGCTCTGAACCTCAGTGCCCTCTATTTCAGCCTCATTAGTTTGATCTGTCCTGGGAGTGGCAACTGGTGGCCAGAACTTTTCTCCCAAGCAATAGCCAGCAAGAGAGGTCTGTGCTGTTCATGAGCATGGTGAGTTGCATCATGCAGCTTTCAATGCAGCTGGGCAAATATATACAGCAACAAGGAGGGAAGTTTAAACTGTGCAGGAAATTTTTGTAAGGAATGGGGTTTATAGTGACTTCAGATGACATTAAGAATGATGAGTGCTACTGCTATTCCTCACCAGCTCCTCTCTGTGAACACGACCACAAAAGGCAGCAGAGAATGGATACTTTGGCCCTTTGGGTCATGCTTGGGACGGGGGCTTTGCTTGTCAGATTGGCTATGGGAAATGTGTCATTTAGTGGAAATCCATTTGGGGTGTGAGGCCACAACCCAGCATGTGTTCTGGCAGTAGTACAAGGCTGGGACTCCTCTTTTTCTGTGAGAGAGCAGCCCAAGCTCAGCTGGCCAGGCAGCCAAAGCACTCTGAGCTCACATTGTGAACCTCGTGTTAGATCTGTCTCACACTCGCAAAGGACAGTACAACATAAGTCAAGTGAAGAAAGGAGTTTTAGTCTGTAGAAGCGTGCCAGCACTGAGAGGTTTTGCAGGTGGAAAGATCATAGGGCTGACCCTTCACCCTGCACAGGGAGACACAGGCAGCAAGAAGGGAGGAAGGCCCACAGATACCACGGCCTTTGTCGGGGCTTTGTAGTGACTGCAGATGACAGTGAGACACAGACTGTCACAGTGCTGTCAGGTGATAAAAGAAAAGCACAATCCCATCCTGCATTAACTCCTGCTCACCCTCTTTACTGCAAATATAGCCCAAGTTCCCAGATCTGGAGAAATAAGAGCTTGGATCTAGGCTTCAGTGGACTCGATCAGCTTGAGAAAATGATTCAGCTAAAGCCAGCACTGACTGAAAACAGAGGGCAGCTCCTCTGGGAACTGTGCAGGGCAGCTCCTCTGGGAACTGTGCTTCAGTGCTGCCAGCTTAGGGCTGAGGTCTTCAATGCTCTAGGCATTGTACAAAGCCAGAATGCAAACATCCAGGCAAAACACAACTGGTGAATGAACAGGAAAGCAGATGAGTGCAGGTGTAGCACGTCAGCACAAATGAGTATACAGAAAATCATCACTGGTCTTAAACACTTACCTGGCTAGTCAGAGGGAGGTCCTGGGGAAGTCCAGGAGTAGATCCCTCCAGTGTAAACTATTCTGATTATTTGACAGGTGGAGATGTGAGAAAGCATCAGAGTGAAGCAGGTCCTCGAGCCATTCACACACACTGAGTTTTCCCAGGGGTGCTGGCCAAGTGTGCTCAAGCCAGAGTTTCTGTCTTACCCAACCCACAGGCCTGGACCTGATCTGTAGTAACACTTGTGAAGAGATTTCATACACTCCTTAGCTTAGATGACGTCTAAGGATGCAGTGAAAGAACTCAGCTCTTCTTGAAGTTGAGTTCTTAACTTCCAGAATAAAAGCCTAGGATTTGGAAAACTGAGATCAGCATGTTTCCACTGATGAAAACTCAGTTTTGAGCATGATCTGACAGAGCTCTGACTTTCCCTGTCTGGGTGTGATGGGATGTATAGTTGTTTTCAAATCTATGCATTGGGAAGAACTTGCAGAGGTGTTTTTTCTTGGAGACAAGATGACCTATTATCAATATATATGATTATAAATTTGAGTATATTTGGATACTGTGCAAAACACACCCCAATTCAAGAATTTATAGGCAAAATAGAGATGATGAAGGGGAATTATCTTCATTTGGGAATGAAGAACTGAAACACTGGGAGATTAAATATCTTGCCATGAATCAAACAGGCAATCTGTGGCAGAGCCAAGAATAAAATCCAGATCCCACTGAAGCAACGTAACTAGGAACATCCTTCCCATTGAATAGTTTAATTAACATAAATTAAGCAGCAAGTTGACTCAATGTGCTTTTAATTTTACTTGTGTACTTCAGAGAACACAATAATTGCATTTTATAATCTAAAAATAAACAAACACATATGTTCGTTAGAAAAACAATGGGCACACAGGAAAAATAATTCTTCCTTCAGTATATTTGGTGTGGAGTCCTTCATTAGGACTAAAATTATTATGTGAAGTGAAGGAAGAAGGCAAAGAACTCTCCCCCCTAGCTCATTAGAATTAAAAATAAGCTCTCTTTTAGGTCTGTGCTGAGTGCCAGGCTCTGTGTAAACAGGGAGTCAAACGATGCACAGATTCCATCAAATCCACCACATCCTCAGTCATCTCAGCAATCTGCAGGGGGCAAGGGGCAGAGCTGAGAATTGGCTAGCACCTTTGCAAGTGCATTTGAAAGAGTCCAAAGATGGAAAGAGTCTGAAAAGCACCTGAGCCCTCCCATATGCTGAAAGGGAAGATAAGAGCAAAAAGGGATACAATAGCAAATCCCAGTCAAGGGAAAGATGTCTTTAAAACTCACCAACAAATCTGTCTGGTCTTTGAAGCTGGCTACGCCAGGCTTCATTCCCAGACAGCAGGGTGAGCATTCCTCTCTAAAATTAAGCCCCTGGCAATTGCTCCCCCCAGGAATAGGCATGTACTGAGTGCAGGAAAGCCACACGTGAGTGACAATGGGATTTAAAGAGCCAGAGAGACAGAAGAACTGATTTAGACCTCATGGGAACACTCACGGAGCCTTTTCTACATGCAAAAACACTTGCATTGAATTAAGCTAAATCAATATAAGCCAGCTGGAAAGTGATCAATGGGGATGGCATTCCCAGGCAAACAAGAGATCATTTTGCAGGGGCTGCCTACCAGCCCAGTGCCACGTAGGCCAGCACAGATTCCCCAGGAGCAGCTCTCGTGGTAACCCTCAGTTCATGAGGCAAGCACAGCCCGTGTTTGCAGCTGCCAGAGCACAGCCACATCCCCAGCCCTGCCAGGGAGCACTGGGCTGACCCACGGCCCCTGTGGATGGGATCAGCTGGAGCCTGGTGCTGTGCTGAGGGTGCTGTCCCTCCCTGGCAGCCCCAAGAACAGCTGCACATCTGCCCAAGGCACCTCTGAGCCTTCTCTAACCTGGGCTCTCTTCTGCAACTCCTTTCCCACAGTTAAAGTGAAACCAGGAAAATTGGCAGGCCTCTGGCTTTTGTCTGCAGAGCTGAAAAGGCACAGCCCTCTCTTCCTGTGACATTGCTGCCAGTGTGACACAAGCCCTGCTTTGATTTTCACTGGGGTGGTTTTACACAAATTTTTTTTGTCCGTAAGGAATGTCAGGAAAATGTGAGTAATATTTGATGCACCAGCATTGTGTTTAAGATTGCATTTTGAAGGAGAAATTTGGCAAACTAGAACACGGTGGCAGCATCATTCCAGCCATTGCATTCCTTCCAGGAGAAACTGCCCCTGTTGCACTTTATTTTTCTTCCATCATCAAATCTTGAAGACATTTAAAGGTTATAGATAGATCTCTTTCTTTTGCCCAGGTTTGTGTTGCTTAAGCTGAAGAGCTGGGAGTGAGAAACCAAATAAAGCAGGTTTCTGTCACACTCCTCCAATCAGTTACTTGTCACCCAACATTAGACACCCATGAATCTCATTTTTATATCTGTGGCAGCCAGTCTGGAAAAAGTTTGATATCAATCGAGATCAGTTGGAGGTTTCAGAGCCTGGTTTGTCCAAACCATCTGAAACACCTGTTCCACAGTAATACCTGTATTCCTCCCCACCGATGACAAAAATCAAATGAACAGATCAAATATGTACATTTACAGGATCCATGTGTGGATTTGGCTGAATGAAATTGATTTTGACTAATGCCCTGGTGCCCACAGGTAAAAAAAATCTAAGAAAATTCTCTGAATGGAAGAGAAACCCTCACCTTACTGAAGCTAAAGCTCTCTGGGTGTATGGAGGGTAACCTGAAAAATTTAAACAGGACACTGAGGGCCAAGGAAAAGGAGGAGCTTGGTTTGCTTTAAGATGCTGAGGAGTGGAACTGGAGTGGCTGTGTGTGGAGGTGTGGACAGTCTGTGCCCTCATGTCCTCCACTGCTCAGTGATTATAGGAAAATATGCTTAGGTGGATCTACAGGTGAATGCTTCTACATCACTCAGAGGTGGCTTTATTTTTGACAGTAGCTGGTTCAGGATTACTGGATGATTCTAATAGTTTTGAAATAAGTCTGACATGTGTGGCTCATCAGGATGCTGCAACACAGGAATTTCAAGAGCACTAGCTTCCATGTAAAAATGAAACATGTCATTAAGAGTAAGAGAACCAGGGGTAAGGGCAGCAGAGTTTTGGATTGTATGGAGTTTGAAAAGTCAAACCCCTTGATCTTGAGAAGCTGACTCCTTAGGAAGACAGCAAACAGGGTTGGAACCTGAGGAAAAGCAGTCAAAATCTACTGGACGAGCCAGAGTTATTTTTTGGCAACGCCATTAAAATTTGCCAGCCAAGGGAAATTGCCTAATTCGGACTCAAACTGCATAAGACAGACAGTGCTGTCGTGCCACAGAGGATGCCATTACAGGCCAGAGGAGAGTGGCAGCAGAATGGAATATTGAGCATGGAGCTGCCTCACAAAACTGCACACAGACCTACAAACACCACAAGTCAGGACAAGGAACTTGTATTTGGATTTGTATTTGCAAAAACTTTCGAGGACCACTGTAATTTCTGTGGCTGTCCAAGGCACTGCCCTGCGTGGAGCAAGAGGACAATAGCACCATGTTTGCAGGCAACACTTCATGGGACCAGTGAGCAGAGCTGCAGGAGGTTAAAACATCACCTCCTCAAAAGCAAAGGGAATTCCTGTGTCTTGAACATGGTGCTGGTGCAAACTGAAACCTCGCCAGGAATGGGCATGTTAGCATAGAAAGTAAAACTACAGGCAATTGACCATAAACAAACGAAGCTCAGGACTTAGTGTGGTGAGCTAATTCCTATTAGAGTTGTGATTAAACTCAAGGGCGATTAGCAAATTGGAAGAAGTACAATTTATAATCACACCAAGGGAAAAAAAAATTATCCGTGAATAAAAACACGCCACTCCCTTAATTTCATTAAAGAGGTAACTCACCAAACAGGCAGAAGATCAAAACAATTGAAAAAGAATTTGAGGATCTCTTCCAAGGGAAAGGGAACCTGTTAAGGCTTGTCACAATTACTGAAATCACAGGCCAGTCAAGTGAAAACTCCCATGGCATGGGAACAGTGGGTCAGCTGATGCAGTCTGGCATAAATTCCTTTACGTTGGAGAAATGAGGTATTTATTTCAGAGGCAGCCTTACTAGATGGCCATAAAGCTGATCATATCCATTTTTGCTAGGTCTGCTCACGTGGCATAGCTGGCTGCTAACACAGCACTGCAGCTTTAGCAGATCTGAGTCTGTGATGAGACATTATGAGACATTTTATCACTGGTCCAAATTTACACTCAGTACAACAGGTTGGTAGGAAGCATTATCAAAACAAGAAACCACCCAGCTGAAAAGGGTAAGGATGTAAGGAAGTTAACTGTGAACTGCATTTAGCATTGCTAAATGATAGGATTTTGCAGAAGATGAGTGGTTTGTCAGCTACACAGATGTCCTGCAGCAAAAATCTGAAGAGGTAAGAATGCCTGAAGTGTTAGAAAGTGATCAAATTAAAGCATGGCACATCTACAAAGAAACAGATGACACAGAAGAAACTTTTAAGAACTGAGGTCCTGGGACCATCCATTCCTTTATGAAAGCAAAGCAGATGATCTATTAAAAAAAATGTATCTGGCATTCTATGTTTTTGTTGGTGCAGAGGGAGAACTGTATTTTGAAAGCAGCAACTGTCTTGACAGGCCCTGATGGACTGAAAATCAGACCCTGGTGAAATGCACCTCCTTCAGATGTGACAGCTCTAAATAATTTCTGAATAACAGGCACAGCTCATTCAGGGCTACTGTTTACTGCCACTTAGTGAAGAAGTACTGCATTAGCTGGCATTCAGGATAAGCATCTCTTGAAGTCAAAAAAATTTTGCAATTACTTAGAAACTGATTGTACTTTCATCACAATACTGATTTGCCAAAAGATCACATATCAGTCCAGTATAACTTGGGAAAAGCAAACTAAAAAGCACTTGAAATGCAAAGTTTCAGCAATTCACAATGGCTTATCTCTTAGTGAAAAAATGTCATCAAGACAGTATTTTCTAGAGGAAATGTCAAATGAAAGCAGGAGCATTTTAAACACTAGGAAAAAAATCCATTTCCTTTAAAGGCAGATTTTTTCTTTATAAAAATACAGTCAATCAACAATACTTTTCTAGGCAAAAAAGGACTTTTGGGACATTGAAAATCACATAAAACTTGTAACTCTGTGATGGTCTGTTGCTATCTTCTGCCAGGCTCCCAGCCTCTTGTGTTACCAGAAAAATGACAAACCAAGAGCACAGATGGAAGAGAAGCACCTCTGGATGTTCTGGGAATCTAAATGGAGCTAGTAACAACTATTAACAACTGGAAAGTTAATTAGACCTCTGGGGTATTTAGATATCTAAGGCCTGAATACTTTTGGGACAGAGGGGCAAAGCACTGCAATGATATTGGAAACAGCTGTAAGAACCTTTGTTTTATCACAGCACCATTTCCTAACTTCTAAACCTATTCCCCCCAAAAAAACTCCCATAAACTGTAAAACACCACCAACAAAAATTAAGCAAAACAGAAGGGATATTCCGAAAATAAAATATTGAATTAAATTTCCTTCTGGACTCTTCATAAGTTTCTCCCACCCCAAGAAGGGAATAGTGACATTGGTTCAAGGTGTCATCCCCTGTCTGAGTCATTCAGCTGTGCAGAAGGGGAGGGAAAGGGAAAGTTTTCCAATGGGTCTCCGGGGCTTTAGCCCACTGAATTCCTCCCCAGCACACAATCTCTGGAAGAAGTGGAGGAACCCCTTGAGCAGGAAGTGATTCAGAAACATACCATGGTCTGCTTGCAGTGACTCACAACACATCAATAGCAGAATTGTCCAGAGGCCTATAGAATGTCAGGACTCTTTTTATACCATTGTGCAAGCACAAGTACCACGAAACATATGTTTCCTATCACTCAGCCCAGCTATAATACAAAATAATCTCTCTTGCTTGAAAACAGTCCTGGGCTTGCATAGATGTGGTCAGCATATTATTATTATTATTATTACTAGCATCATCATTAGCATCATCATCACATGAATTTCTGTTGAAGATTGCATAGATGCAATTGCAATTTGTTCTTTATTTCTGTCAGACTGCACTGTGTCAATATACACTCTGTGGATGGTATGTATGTTTAACACTGTCCTCTACAAGCAGGTTCCATGCAGACATGCCAGCACCTGATGTCTCTGTGGCTGATCATAACTTACTATAAGATACTGGTTTACCTTTTAAAAATTTTTTTCTTTCTGGTGACCATTCAGGATGGAGTATTCCACCCTGAGTGCTTCCCTTAAAAAGAATATATGGAATATTTCAAGGAAAGCAGAAGGCTTAATAGACATAAACTCAGACACACAAGCAAAAGAGGAGTTGGTTTGCCCATACTGAATAATATCTGTGGCTGCTTCAGCTATGAAAAGAGCCAATGAAGGATAGCAGTCCCTGAATTTTTTAATAATGATAAAAATTTGGCCAACTTTGGCAAAGTTTCAAACTTTTGGCACCTGCAGTTAGCACCTGCTAAACACAGTCCTGCCAAGGTTCTACCCCAAGTATATCCAGACATCTCCCTGTGCTAAGCAGGTTTCTGAAGCACAGAGGATCTCTGAAATCCTCTCCTGCAATTGCAGGTCACAGGTGCTGCAGGTACGGAACTGAAGCAAGGCAGTCTGTGGGTGTGGAAACACGAGCAAACAAATGTAGGGAAGGATATTACTTTGTGTGAGCTGGTACATAGCAATTATCCCTGTTCATTCTTACTCTGCATAAAATGGGGTCATTCACAGCAATTCACCTTTCAATACAAGGCGAGTGAAGTGCCCTACATTTACAGCATGGTGAGAGTTCTCAGGCAGACAGACACCAGTTTGTGGTCACGAGGAGCTGAAGGGATGTGCTACTGCACGGTGACATTTCTGCATCTCTGTCCCTTTCTTAGGGACATGTGGGGCATGCCACTCTCCCTGTGCTGGGCAGTCATCAGGGCCACTGAGAAAGCCATGGTTTAAACACAGGAAAAGCAAGAATCAGCTCTGGGAAGGAGAGGATTTGTCCAGGGAGCAGAGGAAAGTCAGCTGATGACACTGGGATTGAAGACTGCTGTGAAGGAAGAAACGAGAAGTAAAGTCTGGCTGGGTGAGAACAAGGATGGGAGAGAACAGCAGAGTACATGGGACCAGTGGGACAAAGAGTCTGTAAGGAAAGACAGCAGAGATGTGATCTGATGTGCAGGGATGAGGAAGGCAAGGAGCAGCTGGGCAAGGAATCGTGGAACCAAAGAAGAGTAAGGAGTTGCCAAGGATCTTATGGAAGGCAGGTATCTCACAGGGATCAAGGGGCAAACAGGAAACCAGGGTGGGCTGGAGAGAGAGTCTGAAACAAAGGGGTGCCCTGTGAATGAACAGATATCTGGGGAGGAAATCTGGGTGAAGAAACAAGCAGATAGGCAAAGTCAGAGAGAGGAGAGAGCACGGATAAAGAGCCAGGGATAAAGGCACTGGATGGGTCAGCCAAGGGCAGTGGCACTGGTGACAAATACTGGGACTTAGTGGGCACCACGTTTATGCCAGGGAAGAATAGGACAGATCTTAAAACCAGCTACATGAGGAGAATGGGGCTTGCCTAAGGAGCCAGGATCAGGCAGACCCAGAATGGGAATACAGATGGACTCGAGGGAATGGGGAAGGAAAGCCTGTCTCCAATGTGACCTTTTCCCTTCAGAATCCAGAGTGGATTTCAAATATCCTGGTTGTTACCTGTTCTCTCCTAGCAGAAAATATTTGCAAAGATGTCCTTATGGCCACAGGTGATGAATGCAAACACATGCCTGCTCTCCATGAAGTGCAGGTCAAAGTGCCAACCTTGGTGAGTCATGCTTGTACCAATATACAGCTGCCAGAGGGAATTTTTTTTTCCAGTGTGATTTGTGGTAAGCCTAGGGATTGCCATGCCCACATACCATGTGAAAAGAACCTTATTAAGGTCAAAAAGTTAAGCACCCAAACTTTAGGAAACACAAACTTCGTTTTCCTTCCCTGTACATAAGCTTTATGAATCAGCATTTAATTACTGTGAGCTATTTTTTCCACAGGTCTCCTTCAAAAGAGTCCATCAGATAGATCTGTTCTGAGGCTAAATCCGGCCTTAAGGAAGAGGTTGTTTGCAGGACCTCTGCTTAATTTCTTCCAGAAGTCAGAAAATGCATAAATTACGTGTCAGGGAGTAGCAGAATAAGAACGGGCACTCTGATGATTTAGGCAGCTGAAAGTCATCTTAAGGGAATTGAATTCTGTCCCTAAGGGTGCCAAAAAGTCCAAATGAAGTTCTAAGAAAATCCTACAAATCATAATTCTCTGTAGGAATGAATGTTCTGTCTCTCAATTTTTGGCTTTCTTAGTTTTGGACACTGTAAACTAACTTGAAAATTTTTCAATCCTGCTGTAGAGAACTCCAGAGAGTGACATCTTGGACTCATGTTTACATATAAAAAAAACAAGTCTTAAAAATTGTTGAAAGGCAGAACTGACATTATTTAAGAGCTGAAGAACATGTCTATTAGTGAGCTGCTTACCAAATGCTTTAAAATGTGACTGGAAAACAGGTTACAAATATGTTCATGAAGAATAAATACCAGATGTAAAAAGAATCTATAATCCAATGGAGAAAAGTAAACTGAGCACCTGTATCTGTCAGATGAAGCTAGGCAGATTCTTATGAGGAATTTGGCATAAAGCTTTAACAGTGAAAGTAATTAATCATCTCTCCAAAATCAACCCAAGTAGGTCACCAGCTCTTTATCTCTTCAGGTCTTCAAATTGAGACTAACTGCCTTCCTAGCTACTTCACACCTTCCATGGATAATCCTGAAGTATGTGACTAATTACAGGGATAACTTAATTAAATTATATAGAGGTCTGTAAAATAGAGGAAGTCAGACTCTGTGACCTAACAACCCTTATCTTTACTAATCCAAGTGCCAGGTAGTCATTGCTGCAGCTGAAGTCAGTTGAAAATTCTCTACGATTACATAAAATTCTAAATAGTGCTACACAGACAGAAAAAAACCCCAAAATCTCAGATATCTCACTTAAGATACTGAAATTCAGTACTGTTGAATGTAATCCCTTACTAGCTCAAATTTACATCTCTATGATGGGTCTGATAATCTCCCCTTAGCTGGATGTTTTGAACGTGCACTGTTTATTATTTATGAAAATTGAGCAATGAAAATCTGAAAAGCCCATGGGTAAAAGAATAATTCTCTCCTCAGGACAGAATTTGAATAGTGTCAGAACAGTGGAGCAAAACTTATGAGGAGGTAACAGGTCATCCAGTCAGAATTGGGTGTTAAATGAGGCAGAAAATTTGTGGGAAAAAAGTCAGTATGTGATCCAGTAATCGAGGACTGGAGGGCAGATGCATAAGGGCAGCAAAGAAAGCTGTTACAATCAACCCTGATCATGGAATTTCCTAAGATACCTACAGCTTTCAGACTTATGTTCCTCAGTTTGTCATCTGACACACAAAATATAATGAAGTTTCTGTTTTTTTCAGAGCCCTGAGCTCACTAATGGCCCTGATGATCCTGGGACCCCTCACCTGGAGCTCACACCCACGGGTCCAGCAGATCTACCTAAGCTCAGCCTGGGCATTCATTGCTTGTTTGATCTATACTGGAGGAGATCTGCTCTCCTGTCCAGCCATGGCCTGCTCCTCTCTGGCTGTGAAGAGTAGTGAACTGGATCTAAACCTCTGGATCAGCTTCTTGGCTTGATTTTTGTCACTGTGGACCTGCCTGGTGGGCCCTGGATCTGATCCTTTTCCCTGACTTTGTGGTTTGGCTTCAGAACCTGTCCCATCACCATTACATAGCATTTTGACCTGAATTTTCAGTAGGACCTGACTGTCACCTCTGGGTTTGCCTGGCTCACCTCTCTCTGGCAATGTGGGATGAGACCTGGCTAGTAAGGCTCCCTCTTGGCTCCTGGCTCACCTTCCTTTAAGGAGCAGCCCTGCTCTTGCTGCTCCTGATATATCCTGGTGTTTGGGTGCTCTGAGGGAGCAGCTGCCTTGCCATTTGGAGCAAGAAAGCAACGTAACAGTTCTGAGAGGGAGGGAGAACTCTCCAGCCAAACACAACTAATTTAATTTTTTAGCCATAACAAAAGTTTGGTGGCTGGTAGCTGTGTGTATGTGTGACTAAGTGCACCCAGAGCTCTAGACTGTAGGATGACATCAGCTTAAGCAGCATGCCAGCAGCCTCTCAGTCATCTCCTCCTCTTGCTTGCCAAGAGCTGTTGATGCTTCCCAAAACATGTGGTAAGAGAAGCCTCATGTGTGTTTACATTCAAGGCAGGATGAAGGCCTGGCCCTGACCAGACTGCCACAGCACACTCCAGATCTGAGTCAAAACAATGCTGCTTTGACACAGGCTGAATTCTGATTTCTTTCTGTCCTCAAGAGCTGGGTGAGGCTGTTTCCCATCGTGGTTTTCTTCTGTGTGTGTTTATCTCCTATAGTATGTGTGAGAAATCAAGTGTGGGACAAAAATGATCATCCTGGGAAGGACGGAAGGAAGGTCTCATGCTCGAAGCCAGCCTTGGTGTGTGGTTTCCAAAAGCTGGCACAAGCACAGGAGCTGTGTATAAGCTCTGTGAAAGGTTTATCTGTGTGTGTCCTCTGCCTGTTTCCCAGCAAGAAAATGTCATGTAATGTCACCACCCTTGCTCCTGTCCATGACAGTGATTAACAGGAAGGAGTTTCCTTTGGTTTATAGATGCAATACCAACACAGTACAGCTTTTAACCACTGAAGCAGGCTTGCTTTCCCTTGTGAGCTGAATAGCTTAGGTTTGAAGGGGATGGAGATCTCTCTGCTGAGAAAAATGCATGGTCTGCTGAGGACAGTGTCCTTTCTTACCCCCTTGGGAAGCAACAGAAAGGGATTCATGGGTTGGCTTGAGACTGTTCAGTTGGCACTTTAGGTTTTATCGTGACAGTAGTGAAGCTTAAAAAAAAGTTTCAAATACAATCTGGAGGGTTGTGCCTTTTAATTATGTGCCATAAATGAGGCAAACCTAAACATGCACAGGAAGAGCTTGAACACCCTCATGTTAGGCAATGGCTGTACTTTAGGGAAGTGACAATGGATTAGAATATGTTGTTTTATAAAACCCTTTCTTTCAACAGAATAGAGTGAGTCTGTGTGTCTCTAAACTGTGCATGTTCTTGTTAAAACAAAGGTGTTACTGATGACCAGAAGTGGCTGTCAAAGCCAGTGCAGGTGGCCAGCTGAAGTAGCCTGTAGGGATGGTTAATGGGCTAAGAGGGACTGCTTTTAGTGGCCTGGACATGCTGTGTGGCCTGATGAAGCAGAGGCCAGGCCTTGCTATCCAGCTGTGACAGTCTCAGACCCAGGCCAGCAAAAACTGCAAATCATGTCTCTGAAACAGCACTGGCAGCTGCTTCACCAAGAACTGACAGGGCTTGAAATGATGGCTGTGCTACAGGAAAGGTCTAACTGATCAGTCCAGCCCTTCCACCTGCTTGTTCTTACAGTACTTTATTTTGTTTGTTTTTACTGTCTTCCCTTTACTCAGCAATGTGCTGTTTTGGTAAGTTGTTAGTTGTCAGTTCTTGTTTTCCCATGTTCTGAGGTGGCAGGTTCAGCTGGTGTTTGTTAGAGCCTCAAAATTGAGCTGTACCATTCTGCTGCTAGCCTAGGATCATGCAGGAGGACTACACAGCCTTATCCTCTCTCCAAACTTTAATGCTACGAGAATCTGCTTTATTTCTAAACATGACTGAAGAAAGGGGAGAATGGTACTTTCATGGAGTATTTACTTTCTTAATGGCTTTCAAAGGTTTCAGGGGAAAAGGTCCTCATCAGCTCATAGCGTGTGGAAGAGTGGCCAACTGATAGAACATCAGATTCTGGTAAATTCTGGAAAATTGTAGAGGCCCTGTAATGCTTTTTCAGAGTTCACCATGCTTGTCCAAAATCTCTGAAAGCCTTTCTCACCATAGCACAGCAAGTCTTAGGAAACTCACAGAATCCATCACCTCCTACCTCTAATTTTGCAAAACTTCCCCAGGGGTTTCCTCCTTTTTCCCCCAGGCTTTGTGGTTTATAGGGGCAGGGCCCTGTGAATTTGGCAGCAGTACTGCATTCAGAGCTGATACATGATGGAGAGCTGCACTTTGCTGGGCACAATGACCTCTGTTGGGACCTCTCTCTGTTGCAGGCAGAGCTAATGCATATGCAGCTGTTTTCCACTCAGTCACGTTATCTTCTGTAGATGTCAAAGCCCCTCTGCATTCTCTGGCTTTGCTGCCCTTTAGTACCAATGGAGAACTTTCCAGCTGGTGCTGTTTCCCAGAGCAGGCACTGTCCCACTAACTCCAACCTATGGCTTCCCCCAGTTCAGAATGGAAGATGCCTGCCATGCACAAAGATGGTTTTCAATGAGGGTCCACCTGACTGCAGTGCTGGACTTTGTGGATGATGTCTTTTCTTGCTTAGTACTAAAAACTCGTGTGCCCTGTACACGGATTTTACTGATTATTGCATTTCTGATAGGAAACCAGAAGCTGCTCTTTGTCAGGATTTTTCTCTCAGCATCTCTGTATCTAATTCTATAGATACTTACCTTCTCCTTTTGATTCCAGGCACATACAAGCGTCTGCCATTGTTTTTTTAATTAAATCTCCATTCTGTATTGGTATTTGTGCTTTATTCTTTTGGGGGGACAGCTTTTGACATGTCTGTAAGGGTTTAGAGCTCTGCTGCTAGAATAAAAATAAGTTTTAGTTCTAACACCCTGAGATCCATGTGTTTCCATTCTGAGGTCCAAAGAACCAAGTGACAAAAATGTGACTTGCTTATTCTTGATTTTATTTCTTTAAATCTAGACCTGCTGCTGTACAGCTTTTCTGAAAAGAGAAAGAAAGATAGAAATAATTATGTCTATATTTGTTTTTGTATTTTCTTGGTATTTCAATCAGCCTCTGAAAACTTCAGGCTGCAAAGCAACCTAATCAACAGTAGGTTCAATTTTAAAACTATTTTCTATGTTGAAAGATAAAGGTATCATCCCTGGGAGACATCACTGATAAGCAGTGTTGCAATTTGTAAAGAATATTTTAAAATGTCAAACAGAGAATTCTTGCTTCACATTTGATGATCAGAAAATACTCCAATACTTGGTTTTTTAATAAAGTACAGATGATGGAAATACCAACAGGAACCTGAACCATCACTTAAAATGGGTTGGCATGAAATGGTAGTAAATATGTCTGTGCTGATACTGGTTTCAAAAGCAATAGTAGCAGCAGGTATTTAACTGAATTCCTTATAAACAATTACTTTTGAATGTAGTTCCTGCTTGCTAACCATTCACTTGTCCAGGCTGGTTTCTTCAAGTGTATGTTTGTTAGCTTTTGAAGCAAACACCACCAGCCTTTAGTCTGTTTTAGAGATATTTGCAGCTCAAAGCATAATTTGTTACATCATACATGTTACTCTGTACTTTCCTGGATGTCAGAAACTACAGAAATACTTCATAACTAAAACGGATCAGACAGCCAAAAAGCCAAGGGGAGGAAAAAATTTGTAGGCAAGGAACTGAGGATGAGAGATTAAGCAGCCTGCCAAAGCTTACAAAGGAAAATTTATACTAGACTAGGAATTGGACCCAGACATCCTGAATGTCAGTCCAGCCCAACCACAAGACTGTCCCTCTTCTGATTCACAAATACTATTACAAATTAACTAGCAGCTCCGAGCCCTTGTGATACATTAGTCATAAACAGCGGAGTAAAAGTATTGCATTCTTTGTAAAAATGAAACACTTGGAGTTGGGGTTTGCCTTGGTACTAGTCAGCCTTTTTAACTAAAGGGTCATTGACTAAAATGTGGGCTGCAGTTACCAGATTTAGACTTTGGCTGTTTGTCATTGTTGTGTGTCTGTAGCCAGGAAAGCACTTTGTGACAAAGAGACATTGCTAAAGAGAGCACATCTCATTCACATTTTAATTGTCACAGCAAGAAATGATTGCTGTCATCTGAGTGCCTTTTCTTGCACAGGTATGGTGCATATATATGGCATGGGCTTTTTGGGTATTTTTACATGACAATAAGTTATTTGAAGCCAATCGACTCTGCTTAAGGATTTATGTGGCTGAATACCTCTGAAAATGTCTTGATAGCTTCTCAGAACCAAAGAGAAAATCCAAAAGGTGTCTCTGACCCTCAAGAATGGTCTGAGCTTGCTCTCAAAACCCCACTTAAGTGTAAGATTTCAAAATCCCTTGTTACTGCCTGTTATGGTCCCCTCTGACCAAGGACTTAGAGAAGAGGTTGATTGAGCAGCTGATGCAAATATAAGAACCAAAGAGCATCCATCTCATACTCAAGTTTTATGTATGTATGGTCTGTGGCTGACTTAGAGTCAGAATAATAAATGGGAATCATGCTGCTCGGCAGGAGGAAATCTAACTGTAATGCTGCTCACCATATTTTAGAGGAAAAATAGTCGTCAGGCACGCAATGATCTAAGTCTGCTAGGAAATAACTCTATCTGTACAGTGAACTTTGGGAAATCCCCCTGTCAAACTCTCTGACTAGTGACTGTAAAGAATCACAGAACAATAGATATTGTGATTGGAACAGCTGTAGAAGTCATCCACTCCACCCACAGAGTTATTCACAGAAGTACTACTGCCAGCACATCATCTGGTCAGCCCTAACTCTGAAAACTGCCTAAATTGGATATTCTATGGCTTCTGTGGCCTGTTTGTTCCAGTGCTGCACTACCTTTATAGGAATTTCCTTCTTAATGCCCAGTTCCTGTGGCCCCTGTTCAATGTTGCATCATCTGATGCTGCTGAGGAAAACGTGGATCTGTTGTGCTTGTAATTACCCTCTTAATTGGTTGCAGGCTGTTTGATTAGCCTTCCTCCCACCTGCCTCAACATGCCAATCATGTGCTCCAGGCCTCTGACTACTTCCGGTCAGTGGTCACTCTCCAGTTTCCTCCCATCCCTCTGCAATGTCCAGGTTGCACACTGGACAGTGTGTCCCATGCAGCCTCATCAGTGTCAGGCACCAGGGGAAAAAAACTTTCCTGGACCTGCCAGCCACACTGCTCCTAATGTAGTGCAGAGCAGAGCTGCCTTGTGGTGTCAGTGCATGATCAGCTCATTCAGCCTCAAATCCTGACTTTCATCCTGACTTTCATCCTGACTTTCATCTCAGCCAGCTCCCTCCCAGCACGTAGGAGTTGTTCCAGCTCAGGTGAAGAACTTTGCATTTCTCTCTGCTGGACTTCACAAGGTTTCTATTGCTACAACCCTTATGTCTTTGAGGTGCCTCTCGGTTGGAGGTGTCATTGTTCATAATTTTGCATCTTCCAATGACATGCTGAGGGTGCACCTCTGTTATTCAGGTTATTGGTGGAGTAGATGGACCACAGCATCAACTCTTGTGCACACCATTTATTGCTAGGTGTGAGCAGATGAGCATCACTCTCTTCTCACTAAGCCTTTGGTCATCATCATCTTCTCTCTCTTGTGGTCCAGCTGATTTTTAACCCACCTTGAAGTCCTTTGGTCCAACCTTGGCATTAAAGAGCCTAGAAGACAGCAGAGCTTTATCATTTCTAATCATTGCTAAAGCAGCACTGGGGGTATTGTTTCCTAAATTCATTCTTACAGATTCTCCACAAAGACTGCCTGTAACAGAATGGACTTGATAAAGGAAAAACCTTTAAAATCAGGCATTTGTGGAAGAGAGTGTGGCTCTTTTGTACTGGAAGCTTCAAAATTGTTGCTTTTCCCTTTCCATTCTGCCATTGCTTCTTTCCTTACCTACAAAAATTGAAATTTAGATTGATTGTGGAGTGTAAGAAAAAGGGATGAGGCCTGGGGTAGAGACAGTGAGCTGATACTGCCAGTTAATATCTACAGACCCAACAAACTGCAGTGAGAAAAGGCCACTTTCACTTTATGTTGTCCAAACATGTTAACTCAAAACATCTTCTAGGAAAAATCACTGGCATTCTGTCACAACATTTAATTACAACAGACTTAATTCAGATAGACAGAAAGAGTTTCAAAAGGTGAAAAAATTAAATAATTTAATTTTTAATTTTGTTTTGACTACAAATCCTTCTTCCTGATGTGAAAATCTGGGACCAGAAAAACCCATTCACTCTCCAAATGTGCCTGGCTCTGGATTTGGCTATTTCATACCCAAACTCTCTGCCTGTAATCCATATTTGTTAGCAGAAGGCCAGGGATTAAGACCACCTCACACATCCAGGTCAGAGCTATTATAAGGGGACCTTCTATTCATTCATGTGCTCCTTACCAGTCCTCTTTGGCATTCAATTTCCCTTTGGTTCCTGTTAGGTTAAAGGGAATTGCATATCCATGTGGTTAGGAGAGGATGGATTCCTTCTTCCTCTGTAGACATTAAGAAAAACTAGAGGAAGCATCAATTTGTAATATAAGGTGACCAAAGGAATCCTTAGCAATATTTACATCACAAGTGTCTAATTATGAGGATACACTTTCCTCTCTACACCTGAATAACTGCAGGGCTGAGCTTCATCCCAGATGAGTGTGGTACAACTGAACAGTGCCAGAATTAAATCCTAATGGAGAAGTTCCTCCTGTTGCTAAGCTGGCTGGGTGACCTACTTGTACTGTCACTGATACTGAGCATCCTTGTTTGAGCACAAAGTTGGTATTATTGCTGAGGCTCAGACTTATTAGCTATTTCTCCCTGCCACCCGTGATAGGATTTAATCTCAAGTAATCTGAGGTGGCAATGAAACACGATGCAAAGCAATTTGGAGGGCTTTTCACTTCAGACAGGCTTATTCAGTTTGCCCTGCATGGCACAGTTTATTGAATACCAAGCAAAGGCAGGGAAAAGACTCTCTCCATATATATGATGACTTGCTGCAGTGAAGGAAGCTGCCCTGACCTTTCTTTTGTTCCTCTCCAAAAGCCAATTCAAAGGCAACAAAACCAAACTCCCGACAAAGAAGAGAAGGGGCTGAAGCCCAGGGGCAGTTTCCAGCTGTCTGATACCATCTCTCTCCACTAACAGGAGCCTCCTCGGGGAGACAATCTGCAAACTGGGTTCCCACCACTCTCTTCACCTGGCAGGGACTACCTTTGGCCTTGGGGATGAACAGAGGGAAATTTCCCTTCAGCTGTCAGCTGCTGCCATGAGGTGACTTTGAGTCCTCCATCTTTAGGTTACTTATTTTCTTGGCATTTTAGTGAAAGCCAGAGAATCTGTTTTCCATTTGCTGTACTTTTGCCGGAGACTGTAATTGCTCTTTGAACCTTCAGGAGCAGGAAACCCATTAAAGGCCCAAGAGGACAGGGATTCAGTGCCAGCCAGCACATTCCTTAGCTCCTTTCATCCTGCAAGAGGAGAGTGCCTCTGGCTCCTCCAGAAGGGATATTACTACATTTCGTTCAAATTTAAGGCTGATTTCAAGAGTAATTTTACCACTCACCTCATAGTTATCATTATCCCTGCTATTTGCAGTATTCTCTTTATGGTTATTAACACAGAAATATCTATGGGGAGGTCATTACAGAAAACCCAAGTATCAAGCTTGCCTTTCAGTATCTTGCAGACTGTAATGTCAGATACAATAACAAGAAAATCTGAGCTGTGGGCATGGCACATCAAACTGTGGAAAACTGAGGGTCAGATCTTTTAAAGGAGCCTCTGGAAGGAGAAAGGAGAAGGCTGCAATTGATAGGAAATAAGAGCTGCCTATTTCAGGTAGAAAAAAGTTTGAAAAATCTTTCATTCATGATAATACACCTTTAATGATGCAGTTGCCACCCAATAAGATTATTTTTTTTTTATTTAAAGAAGTGGCATGGCTCAGAATAAGTGGGATTGGCATGTTGCTGGATTATCTTGGTTGTGCACTCCCTCTGAACTGCTGATAGTCTTCCAGAAAGTGGGAAGTGGGTTTGCCTCAGTTCAGTGTTCCCCTCAAGGACTTTCTGCTGCATGAGACCCCCTAGGGCAGCGAGCTGACTGTGTCTGAGGCTGTCCCATAGGCTCTGGAAAGGGAGAGAACTAAGCAGTGCACCACAGGAGAAAAGGGCAAGCCTTGGAAGGTACTTCTAAGAAAATAATGGTAGGACCAGGAGCAGGAAGGCACAGATATTCTGAGCATAAAAACCGAGAACGAGGAGCTTGGATCGGGTGCAATGAAAGAAACAAAAGAGATTATTTTAAAGATGACCCAGCTGATGTTTGAATTTGTTATTTTAGTGAACTTCACAAGAACTAGTCCCATGCCAGGTTTTAGCCCCTTCAGTAGTGGGCTCTGAGCCATTCTGGTTACACAGATCTTCACTAAAGCTGGTATCACCATCTGATGAAATTATCTTTCAAGAGTGTAGGTGAGGTGGCTGACACTGCTGTTCCATCCTCTGCTGAAATGGTAAAAGGAAAGGAAGCAGGAGGCATGAGGATGTCCCGTGTTAAGGAAGATATCAGAAAAGCCCTGAGACTTCTCCAGCTTATGTGTGGGAATGGGTCCTGCTGGAGAGGAGCTAGACAGACCATCCTAGTGATGGCAGTGCTTGCAGAGGAACTGCCACTTCTCTGTATTTCTCCAAAAAATGGACTTTGCTAGACTGTGACATGAAGCAAAACCTGTCATGCATGCTCTGTGTGTCCAACAGAGACATATTTGCAGTGGTCCTGGTTAGGAAGGAGCTTGTGCTGTCAACATCACAGCAAACAGTTGCTTCCAAGAGAAAATAGCACTGGCAGTTTTTCTGCAAGGGACCAACCAACAGCTCAGCTCTGCAGTTTACAGCAACAACCAGGTTCTGAGAGTGGGGAATCTTTGCTGGTAATCCCTCCAAGTGGAGGAAGATCCAAAGAATCTAGCATAAAAGGCAAGGACAAAGCATTGGTTCTGGTCCTCAGCATTGCCCAGATACACAATTCCTCCCTTACTCATTCTTCTTATACTTCAGGTTACTTTAAATGAGGACATATAGAATCATGGAATTGTTCAGGTGGAGGAAGATCAAGTCCAGACATTAACCTAACACTGCCAAGTCCATCACTAAACCAACAATAACTACACGTGCTGCACATTGCACACAAAATCCCTGCATAGAATACTTGTAATGGCTGTGGAGTCAAGTGCTTAATAACCCAGGAAATCCAGGATGAAAGTTACCCGGGCAAGACTTGAGCATGCCCTGATGGCTGCTCATGGCTGTGAAAGCCCCACAAGGGCTCTGTGCAGACCCCTGCCTCCTGCACAGTGGGACATCGATGGCAGTGGTCAGCAGAGGCAAAGGGACTGCAGAAGGAACAAGAGTCACCACGGGACTGAAGGGATGGACAACTGCCCTGCAGGGCTGGCCAGGGCTCTGTCACCCAGTGTGATGCTGGGCAAGCCAGATTCCCCATGGGTGTGACAAGGCTGCCCATTGCTCTCTGTGCCTGACACAGCCTCCAGCCCCAGACTGTGCTCTGAGCCAAGAAGTGTTGGAGAATGGCTTGAA
>VZTB01009910.1:0-12874 GCA_013397245.1 Thryothorus ludovicianus
GATCTTGGAGGTGTTTTCCGTCCTCACCGATTCCCTGATTTTGGAGCTGCCCTGACACGCTGCCCCCTCCTTCGGGGTTATCTGCAGGTCATGGGAACCACCAGGGACATTTCAACCCCACCGGGGCTGCTCCACACCCCCAGGGAAGGATTTAGCCCAGGGGAATTGTCACAGTCCCCTAATCTCCACTTACAGGAGCTCCTGTTTCCATTGTCACTGTGGGACCAGCTCATGGGATTTCTGTCACACCCCACACACTTCACGTGTCATGGAAAAGGGCTCCAACATCTCCTCCCGACCCCTCCTTCCCTGGGTTTGATTTTTTTCCTTCTCCCCCCTCCGCCTTCTCCTTCTGCTTTCCCTCGGCTCCTTTTAGCTCAGGTTTTAAATAGAAACACCCTCAGCACATCCCCTGGCCAGGAGAAATTGTTCCAGGGCTTGGAGATGGAGCTTCCCAGATTAAGGGCCAATTTTGGCAGGGAATGCTCATTTTGACAGGAAATGGCCCTTCTTTTTCCTCAGGGATAGGCCCTTTTTTCCCCCCAGGGAATGGCCCTTTTTCCCAGGGAATGGTCCTTTTTCCAGGGAATAGTCTTTTTTTTCCCTTGGGGATCGACTATTTTTACCCAGGGAATGGTCCTTTTTTTTTTTCAGGGAAGGACCCTTTTTCCCCCAGGGAATGGCTCTTTTTCCCTAGGGAATGATCCTTTTTTCCCCAGGGAATGGCCCTTTTTTTTCCCCCAGGGAATGGCTCTTTTTCCCCAGGGAATGGTCATTTTTTCCAGGATATTGTGCTTTTTTTTCCACAGGGAATGGTCCTTTTTACTCCCCAGAAAATGGTCTGTTTTTCCCCAGGGAACAGTCCTTTTTTTCTCCAGGGAACGGTCCTTTTATTCCCCAGGAAATAAGGCTTTTTTTCTCCAGGGAATAGTGCTTTTTTCCAGGGAATGGCTGTTTTTTACAGAGAATCTTTCAGGTCCAAGCAGAGCTCTTCTGCCTGGGAGCAGAATGAGCAGTTTAATTTGGGAGATCCATTCTAGGAAGGACCTTTGGGAGTAAAATAACTGCAAGCACCAAGAGAAGGATGAGGTTGGGGGTTCATTTGCCCAGGGCCACTTCTGTTGGCCCAGTGCAGCCCATCTGGGATTGGTGGGCAAGAAAATCATGGAATTCTGGAATTGCTGAAGTGGGAAAAGATCTCCAGGATCATCGAGTCCAAGCAGTGCCCAATGCCCACCTTGTCCCAGCCCAAAGCACTGAGTGCCACGTCCTGGAATTCCTTGGACACCTCCAAGAGTGGAGATTCCAAACCTCCCTGAGCAATTCCAATGCTTAGCAACCCTTTCCAGGAAGGAATTCCTCCTGGTGTCCACCCTGAGCGTCCCCTGGTCATTCCCTCTCCTCCTGTCCCTGTTTCCTGGGAGCAGATCCTGATTTCCCCCCCAGCTGTCCCCTCCTGTCAGGAGCTGTGCAGAGTCACAAGGTCCCCCCTGATCCCCCTTTTCTCCAGGCTGAGCCCTTTCCCATCTCCCCCAGCCTCTCCTCACGGGACCGAGTCTCCAAAGTCGTGCCCTGAGCTGCAAAACAAACAAGGAAAGATGGGAGGATTCACCTGAATGCCCTGATGGAAATGGAGTGATGGAGATTCTCATTTTGGCTCTGCCCGTGACCTTGTGTGGCAGCTGAGAGGTGGAATCAGTGCCATTTTCATATTTTTTTCAGGACATGAAATGGGAATGGCCTGAAACTGAAGGAGGGCAAGGTTAGATGGGATTTTGGGAAGGGATTCCTGGCTGGGAGGGTGGAGTGGTGCTGGGTTGGAATTCCCAGAGCAGCTGTGGCTGCCCCTGGACCCCTGGCAGTGTCCAAAGCCAGGCTGGACACTGGGGCTGGGAGCAGCCTGGGACAGTGGAAGTTGTCCTTGCCCATGGCAGAGGTTGGCCTGGATGATCTTCAAGGTCTCTTCCAACCCAAACCATTCCACGATTCCATGAATTTCATATCCCTGCTGTGTGTTTTACCTATTTTTAAAACCATCCACTCATTCTGCTCCCCTCTATGTTTTGTTAACCTCTCTCGAAGGATCCTTCCAATAAAGAATTATTATTTGTCCTGTGGTTTTTGGGCCCTAACTCCTTCAAGGAGGTTCAAAATCCCAGGACTTTCTGCCAGCTGGAAAATACCTGGCAGATAAAAGTTGATGTGGCAAAACATAAATAAACTTTCTGCTTTCTACCTGACCAAGAGCTGACACAGAATTATGTTCTCAGTGGGCTTTTGCTAGAGAAGAAGTCATAAAACTTAAAAACAAGAAAGAAAGAAGGTTTAGATTCAGTTGGTTTCTTACTCTTTGTACTCCTGTGTTTTTCCTCTCCCTCCCTACTAGCTGGGATCTATTTAATTCCAGATATTCCATGATGTTACCATTCTTTCTGTGCTGTATTTTCTGAGGCAACTGAGTTCAGAGGGAAATAATTCAATTCTTTATGTGCTTGGCTGGGCTAGATTTGGTCTGTCATGACATGGAAAACATTCCTTCTCCTCCTACATGGAAGCAGAATGTAGCAGGAGTCTTCTGGTGTATTTAAAACCAGCTTTTGTGTTGTCCCAGAAAGAGTAAAAACCCCAAAATGAAGTAACCCAGAGCTTTAATTGCCACTGCATGTCATGAACTGAGCACTTCTTCTCCAGTAACCTCATTGTCTTCCTTGTCTATAAAAATACCCAAACAGTGAAAATCCTGAAATCCTAAATAATACCTGTACATTGAAAATCCTGAAATCCTAAATACCTATGCCTTGAAAATCCTACAATCCAACACTGCAGTTGGTGCTGTAAACCTTGAAATGGTTACGAGACAGAAAATTTAACAGAGAAGGTGATGCTGATACAAACAGACCCTGATTCCTACAGAAATCCAGTTGCAGTTTTGGGGAGGTTTAGGTTGAATTTTAGGGAATGTCCTTCCTGGGAAGGGTTGTCCAGGCCTCCACAGGATGCTCAGGGCAAGAAGGCCACTGGCCCCTGGGCTGGCTCAGGGCTGGAGTGGCCAGCAGGAGCAGGGAGGTCACTCTGTCCATGGGCACTGCTGGGGTCACCCCTCAGTGCTGTGTCCAGCTCTGACCCCTCAGTTTGGGAAGGGCCTGGAGGGGCTGCAGAGGGGCTGGGAGCACAAACCCTGTGAGGAGCCCTGGGGGAGCTGGGGGTGCTCAGCTGGAGCAAAGGAGACTCAGGGGTGAGCCCAGCGCTCTGTGCAGCCCCTGGAAGGGGCCTGAGCTCAGGGCTGGGCTCTGCATCCAGCACTGACAGAACCAGAGGGGACAGCTCCAACTGCTCCAGGGAAACACAGGCTGGGCAGCAGGGAAAGGATTTTTATGGAAAGAATAATTCCCAGGGAAGTGGTGGAGTCCCCATCCCTGGATGTGTTAAAATCAGCCTGGATGTGGCACTCGGGGCCAGGGTCTGGGTGAGCTGTTGGGGCTGGGTTGGACTCGATGATCCTGGAGGTCTCTTCCAGCCTGGTCATTCCGGGATTGTGTGACTCTGTGGTAGAGCTCTCATCCCTGAAGGAATTGAAACAATGTGTGGACTTCATTTAGTGGTGGTCCTGACTGCCCTGGAGGAATGGTCAGACTCGATGATCCCAAAGGTTTTTCCAACCCAGGTGATTCCATCAGGAGCTCCCAACCCTCATTTAATGGCAGCCAGAGACCAAGGAAGAGTGAGGAGTGAGCTGTGCACAGGTGCCCCCCTCCTGAGATCTGGGAACAGATGACAAAACAAGGAAAACACCAATAACAATGTTCTCCTCTGGGAGTGAGGATTTTTGACCCTTATTTTAACTCCAGATTTACAAAGCTCTGGGTGCAGGTGTAGCCCTAAGGCTGCCCTGAACTCTGCAGCACTGGGCTCAGAGTTTGGATATTTTGGGTTTGGATATTCTGGAGAACATCCAAGCAGTCTGGATGGAAATGAAATGGTCTTGAGGCAGACAGAGTGTCCTGGCTGTGTGTCCTTAAAGTCCTGGCAGGGTTGGGAAAATTGTCATGGGAACCAACGCACACCCGGAGAAGTTTTGTGTTTCATTCCATCATAGAATCCCAGAACTGAAAGGGATGTTTGGGATAATCCAGTTCCAACCCTGTTCCACAGGCAGGGACATCTTCCACCAGCCCAGACTGCTCAGAGCTCCGTCCTTTATCCATAAAATTCAGGAGTAAAATCCAGAGCAAACCCTCATTTGACATCACCCTGGGACAGACCAGGGAGCAAATCTGGGCCAGCATTAATTTTTGGGGTTTAGTTTCAGCCTCTTCCCTCATTTCACCTCACGGATATGATGCCTTAGGTTTTATCTTTTATATTTTCAGGTTCTGGGCAGTTTCAGTGGGTGGCTCTGGGGTTCACATTCAGCGTTGCTGAGCTCCCTTCACACAGCAGGGACACAAAACAATTCCTGCTCCAGCTCGGCCCCAAGGAGAGCCCAGACAAATTTCAGGCCCAAGAGCAAAAGCAAGGCTGAAGGCAAGAGAGAAAAACAAGGAGGATGGAGCTTCCTAAGCTGCAGCTGGAATTGGACAATTGCCTGCAATGTGCAGCTGGAGCAGAACTTCTCCAAGTGTGGGCCCTGGTGGCCGGGCGTCCATTCTGGGCCCATTTTGGGGCTCAGCCTGGCTGTGGGCACTGCCCAGGGTGTGTCCAGGGAGGCCTTGGAATAAATCCCTGCTGGATCCTTTGGCTCTGGCTGCTCTCTGCTCCAGGGCAGCCTCCAGAAGGTGTCAGATGCACAAATGGGAGTTGGGAATGGGGCTGGCAGTCGGGAATGGGAGCAGCCTTTGGAATCAGTTCTTCCCGTGGTAAAATCCCAACTTGCAGCAGGTCTGGAGCGCGGAAAGGTCCATCCTCCATTCACCAAAGCCAAGCTGGGGTGTCTGTGCAGCCAGAGAATGGTTTATGCACCAGAAAACCAGGAAAAATGTGGAGGTTTGTGTGAGTGCTCAAAACCTTTCTGCTAACATCCGGCGTTGGGAAATTATCTGAGTCCTGCCCACAGCAAAGCAGATTTTCCATGAATCCCTTTGATCCCAAAGATGAGAAACGTCTGGGGAGCTGATACTTCTCTTTTCCTGGGAGGGGGAGAAACCCAGCCCAGGATTCATCTGTCAAATAATCAGGATAATTGCAAAATAAATACAAAGCAGCCAGTTGGCAAACACGGCCTTTCAAGGGATATTTCCCACTAATAATTCCAGGACTGCTGGGATAAGGGTATGGATTAACAAGAAACCAAACCACCACAGAGCCCATGTGACCCTCTGTGGTTGTCTCCTTGTAGAGAAAGGCTCCACATTTGCTTTAAATTACTTTGTGCATGGCCTGAAAAAAATAAAAAAAGTGGTTTCTTCCCCCCCTCTTTTTTTTAATGCATTGTTTTCTATGTGTTTCATATTCTTTTATGTTTCTTTCTGGGAATGCTTAATCCGTCTCCATGTCCTCCAGCCCTGTTCCAGCAGGACAGGAATGGGCTGCTGAATTTACCTTTTAAAATTCAATTTATAGGCAGGCAACAAATATTCCTCCCTCCACCGCTCACGGTAAAGCAGGGTTCTTGCAGTAGGGAATTATGGATAAAATTCAGGGTTATTTTATTTGCCTCACCCTGGCTGCAGAGACTTCTCCACCTTGACAGCTCCCAAATCTTCTCATTTAAATTTAATCTCAAAAAATGCAACGACCGTTGTCATGTATTTTATAGGCATCAATAAAATGTGGGTGTTTTGCAGCCTGAATTTAAATATTCACATAGAGATGCCACTAGTGCTGAATTTCATCTCTTTACAGAATCGATTCCTGCACCTATGGAATGTTCCTGCTCCTCTGGAGGTTTTGAAGGTGATGAAACTTGGGGAATTCATGGATCTGCCTTTGTTTGTACCACTCAGGGCAGTTTGAGGCATAAATCTGAAAATATTTTGATTTTTTCAGGCCCTTCCTCTATCCACTGAACTTCCCTTTTAATTCCTTCCCAGTTAGCCTAAGTGTTAAGAATGTAAGGATGGGAATAATTATCCTCTAATTATCCTTCTTCTAACCACAATAAACAATTCCAGGAAAAGTGTCTGGAGAAAAAGGAAATCAGACAGCTCATCTTTCCCGGAGATCCACTCAGGACGTGATCCCACAGGACACATTCTCCAGTCAAGGTTTCCTTCGCTATTGGAAGTCTTTCTAAAAATCATGCAATGCCTCAAACCCAAGACAAAGCAAAAATTTGGGATAAAACTCCAAGATTTCTGTCCATCAGTTTGCCATGGGTTTATATTTCAGGAATAAGAAGGTGGATATTTCTTGTAATTGTATTTGTCCCACATCCTGGCTTATTCCAGGAAACATTTTCCAACCAGGGACAATAAGAAAAGAAACAACAACAAAAACAAAAAGAATTTATTAATTTATTAAACAATTGTATTAATTTTAACTTGCTCCAGGAGACGTTCAGGTCAGCTACTACGGAAAAATTCCTGACTGGATGGTGAAACATTGGAAGAGGCTTCCCAAGGGAGTGGTGGGGTCTCCATCCCTGGACGTGTTCAGCAAAGAGGAGATTTGGCATTTTGTGACCCCTTTTGGTGGCCATGTGAGGGTTGAGTTGAAGGTTGGACTTGATGATCTTGGAGGCCTTTTCCATGCTCAATGATTCCGTGATTTTGGATGGCAGCTCCAGAAGGACACAGGAGCTCAGGATCTCTGCAGGGTGTTTATCCAAACTCCCCGTAGAGGATTCCAGTGGCACCAGGCACTCAGTGCAGGGAGGAAATTCTGATTTTAGTGATGTCAGCAAACTTGGGGATCATGGGCTCCAGACAATCCACGCTGGGAATTTCCTTGTTGAGTCAGGGTGTGATTTCGCCTGGAAAATCTCATTTTAGAAGGAACTTCCCAGCAGTCCAAGCCAGTCCCAAGGATCTGAGGATAAAAGTTTAAGCTGTTTTGAGGCTATTCTGTGTGTTTCTATCCATGTTCGAATAAACGAACTATTTTTACTCACAATTTCTGATTTCCATCCTCCTTTTGAGACACTCAGAGAGGTTTGGCTGGCACAGCAACTAAAAAAATTCGTTATGAATCCAGGGGCACAATCTCTAATCTCTCACAGGAATCATTCCAAAGATTTTCCTCAGCTACAAATTAACGCTTGTCCCTTGTAATTGGGTGGCCAATGATGGTGGCCAGAAACTTCAGAAACCTTGAGATAATTTCCCTTCTCCTTGCTAATGCATTTTGGGAATCGGGCATGGCACGTGGGGTTCATTCATCTGCACATGAGGAACCCCAAATCTCCAGCTCTGGGGTGAAAATCAAACCATGGGAGAGGTGGTGGGATAAGCTGGAAAAAGAAACAAGATTTCTTCTACAGTGTTCCAGATTTCTTTGGGAGGACTAGAAAGGTGTTTTCGGGAAGGGCAATTTCAGAGCCATCTGATATAATCAGGATCTACAAATAATGGAAATATTACTTGGAAGAGGCAAGTAAAGGTCTCAAAATCCCAGGTGGGACAGGACTAGAGCCAGCTGTAGTTGGGGTCAGGCTCGGCTGGAAGGATGAGAATTCCAGAGCTTCTCCTGAGTAACAGATCCTGCTTGAGCAGGGCCTCCAGTGGTCCCTTCCAACTTTATCCAGAGGATTTGTGATCCTCTGGAATGTGCCACATCGTGGTGTGCTGTCCTGGTTTAGTGAAAATTTGGGAAGAAACCTCCTAATAGGGTCCCTGTAGGAAGCAAATCCAAACGACTCCTCCCTCAACTGGTTCGGGAAAAGATTTCCCTAGAGAAAAGTGGGGAAAAAATTGTTAATTTGTCAGGCAAAGCACTCCCCAGCACACCAAATGAACAACACTGAACACCAAAACCCTGCAGAGGTGACAAATCCACCAAGTCTCTCCCGTGGCTGCAGCCCGGCTCAGTCGCCATCGCTCCCTCCGGCCCTGGGCAATGCCGGCCCAGGCCGGGCCTGGTGGGACACAGGGCTGAGCTCTGGGGCTCAAATTTGAGCAGGCTCAAATACTTCATAGAAAAAGGAGAAAAAAAACCCCAAAACCCACATTCTGGGGTCTCAGCTGGCCAAAACCTGGTGGGACACAGGGCTGAGCTCTGGGGCTGAGCTGGGCTTTACTCCAGAGCAGGCTCAAATACTTCATAGAAAAAGGATAAAAAAAACCCAAAACCCACATTCTGGGGTCTCAGCTGGCCAAAAACTGACCCAAGCAAAGGAGAGCTCTGTCTGCAGTGCAGGCAGCACAGGCCGTGCGTGAGGGAAGCTCCAAACTCTGATCTTTGTGTTTGAAAACAACAGCCTCAGACATGGCACCGCTTCTCCTTCACCCTCAGAGCCAGCCTGAAAGGTGCAAAACTGATTTCTGAGCTGAACAGGCGAATGGGGACACAATTCAGCACCAACCCAGGATATGTGCTTTGTCTGATTTACAAATCAGGTTTATTCCCATCCCATGTCCCCCCTGGCACTCACCGTCACCCCCAGCTCCTCCTCCTGGTCTGTGCCCACCACACCCAAAATCCAAAATGTTCCAATCGAACACAAAGTTAAAGGATTGCATTTATTCCTCTCTCTGTCTTACAAAACCACGGAGCTCAGGTGTCTTTTGTCCCACCAAATCCCCAAGGGTTTCTCTAGGAAAAAAAATCTTCTTCCCTCACAAATGTCTCAGTATGTTATGACCAAAGCCTCGCTTAAGTGCTTTGGAAAATTTGATCCCAGCTTCACATAAACCAGAGATCAGCCCTGATGTAATTCCAAGGCAGAGGGAATGAGGAAAGAACAGGACTTTGCTGTTTGGAAGGAGAAGAGGACAATTAAATGGGAATTATTTGGCTGTGTGTTCGTCCCAAGGGACTGCTCTGATTCCATAATCTAACTTCAGTGTTGACCTTTATGTTGTCAGTGTAAAACCCAAACATATTAAACATGTCCTGGGGTTCCTGTACAAGATACTACAAATTGAGGAAGAGAGGGAGAGGGCTGGAATATCCTGGAGCCAAAGGAAAGACCTGATTGATAGATGAGGCCCTGGGGAGGGCAGGGTTAAGATTTCCTGTCTTTTCTGAAAACCTTAAGAAAAAAATAAAAAGGGAAATAAGGAGACTTCTCATTATGTGTGGTTGATACAGGTTTCTCTTTTCCTGATTTTTTTTTTGTTTGTTTGGAAAGAGAAGGGGAGGAAAAAAAAATCTGATTTTGATTGGGAATTTTGCCAGGCTTCTGTCACCACCAGGAAAATGGTTCCTTCAGCAGACACCTGTGGGCAGCTTCCCGCCCATTCCTGATGGGAGTCGTCAGATCCTGTCCCCGGAGAGCAACGGGAATGGCTCCCCATCCCCAGAGGGAAAAAGGAGAAGATCTGTTTAATTGGAAAATGGGTGGACTTTGAGGAGAACAGATAATTTAGAGACAACTCCTTCGCTGCCCATCTCTTTGTAGTGCTGGGGTGTTTTCCTTATTTTCCCAGCTTGGACCACAACTCCCTTTTCCTGTTTTCTTCATTTTAAACCTGGAATCACATTAAAAAAAAAATAAAAATTAAAAATTTCTTGACCCCTCAGCATAATTATGGGTTCTGTGTCTAAACTGAGGTGCAAGGAGACACGGAGTAAATAAATACAAACTGTGAAATATAGATACGGATATTAATATGCAAATACGTTGTGGTGAATAATTTCGTAATTTATGTGTAAATTCACACAAATAATTACGCACATAATTTGTGTAAATTCAAATCAGACCACAGCCCTGGGCAGTTCTTGGAAGGACCTCTGGAGATCAGCTGAGTTTGCTCCAGGCAGGAATGGGAGAAGTTTTCCAAATCCTCCTGGGGCAGATGGAAAAGGCCGTGGGCAGTTTGTGCCAGCTCTTCATGGATAAAAACATGGGAGCACAGATGAACCAAACTTCCCCAAATTTCCTGCAGGTTTGGAGAAGTAACTTCGTGTTTCCTGACTGCAAACAAACAGTGGTGCCAGGTCCTTGTTCCCTCCTCTTCCCTCCCCTGAAAAATCTCTGGATGAAGATTTTTGATATAATTTTTCCATCAATATTAATTAATATTAAGTTTAAGGAAACCTTTTCTATTTATGCTCTTTTTAAAAAATTCAACTCTTATTTAATTTTTTTCCTAATGCCTGAACTCTTTCTTCCCTTTGAATATTTTACATCCTAGGATTTTTCAGGAGGTGTTTTTATGATTTTATTTTCCCATAATTTATTGCAGTATGGCTTTAGGGAGCCCAAGGCCCATCCTTCCTGGGGAAGGAAATGAGCCTGGCTCTGCTGAGCTGCAGATTTTATTGATCCCTCAAATCCAGAGCGAGAAAAGAAACCTTGGAAAGACCACGAGTGAGGGCCTGGAATATTTTGAAGAAGCTTCTGGCAAAATCTGCTGGGAAACTTCCTCCTCCCATCCTTTTTATCACTGCAGCCTCCTTAAATACTAAATTGGGGAAAGTTTGGAAGCCCAGGGAAGCCTGTGGGAATCCCAGCGTGGGATTTTTGGGATTGAACCCTAATCCTTTCCAGGACAGAGCTTTGCCATGAAGCACCAGCCTGGGAATTAAGCTGCATTTTTGAAGTGTTTCAGAATATCCCCAATAAAAAGGACAAATTCCAGCAGCCTTGCAGATAAATGAAACTTTGTCCCAGGCTGCTGGAGCTGCTAAAATTCCTCCTCGGATATTCCAGAGCAGCCATAAGTGGGATTATTGCCCTTGTAAGTTATTTTTCCCATNATAATATTAATATCTTTTCTTATTCTAAGGTACAAGAACAGTGTAAGAATTTGAATATTTTAACTCTCAGATTTCAAAAAATAACTTTATGCAAAATAATTTTGTTAATAATTAATAATCCTGCCCTGTATTTTCAAGTTGTTGAGGGGCCTCCTAGGAAATTTTAATTCACTCAATTTATATGTGTAATTTCTACTCTTATTTAATTTTTTTCCTAATGCCTGAACTCTTTCTTCCCTTTGAATATTTTACATCCTAGGATTTTTCAGGAGGTGTTTTTATGATTTTATTTTCCCGTAATTTATTGCAGTATGGCTTTAGGGAGCCCAAGGCCCATCCTTCCTGGGGAAGGAAATGAGCCTGGCTCCGTTGAGCTGCAGATTTTATTGATCCCTCAAATCCAGAGCGAGAAAAGAAACCTTGGAAAGACCACGAGTGAGGGCCTGGAATATTTTGAAGAAGCTTCTGGCAAAATCTGCTGGGAAACTTCCTCCTCCCATCCTTTTTATCACTGCAGCCTCCTTAAATACTAAATTGAGAAAAGTTTGGAAGCCCAGGGAAGCCTGTGGGAATCCCGGTGTGGGATTTTTGGGATTGAACCCTAATCCTTTCCAGGACAGAGCTTTGCCATGAAGCACCAGCCTGGGAATTAAGCTGCATTTTTGAAGTGTTTCAGAATATCCCCAATAAAAAGGACAAATTCCAGCAGCCTTGCAGATAAATGAAACTTTGTCCCAGGCTGCTGGAGCTGCTAAAATTCCTCCTCGGATATTCCAGAGCAGCCATAAGTGGGATTATTGCCCTTGTAAGTTATTTTTCCCATCATTTCTTATGGTGCACTTGGGGTCCCTAAAGCCATATTGCAATAAACTATGGAAAAATAAAATCATAAAAATACCCTCTAAAAAATCCTCGGACGTAAAAAATGTGGGAGGAAGAAAGAGTTCTGCCATTGGAAAAAAAAAAAATGAAATAAGAGATGAATTTTTAAAAAAGAACATTATTAGAAAAGAGTTCCTTAAACTGGAATATTAATTATTATATTATTAATGAATATTGATAGGAAAATAGTATCAAGAAGTTTTAATAACAATAACAATAACAATNCGTTGGAGGCAGGTGAGAAAACTTCCAAAATAAATCCCAAATATCTCCATGTCTGATGTGGAGCCTAAACCAGGGATTTATTTTCCTTATTCCACTATAAGTAGAGCAGATAAGGAATTATTTCCTGGGAAATAATGGATTGTCCTCCCACACTGAAAGAAACCCTCAATTAACCAACCCCCCTAAAAAACAAACGCCTTTTATTGGCCTTGTTCCAGTTTTCCCCTGCAATATTCCATGGAAATGAGGAGATCCGGGAATAAGGGAAGACCTTGGAGAAGCCAGTGGTGGCTACAGAGCCTTCAAAGCTGAATTCCCCTCAACGTTCAGGAAAATAATCAACTTTGGTGGTTCCCTCTCAAATTTCCTGGGAAGAAATTAAGAAGTCTCTGACGGGCTTCAAGCGTTGTCTCCGTATTAAAAAATAAAGAACGTTTTTTATGTTCTCAAAAAGAGCATTTTTGTATTCTCACAAAATTCCCTGGGAATGAGAAAAATGTTCCAAACCTGAGAGTGCACAAGCTGGATGTGGAGTCAGCCAAGGGAAAATTCCTGGATGGGAAGAACTGGAATTTTCAACTCTGCATGAAAGTTTTGAGTGACCAGGGCAGGCAAGAAGATGATTTCATTATAATATAATAATTTTGTTATTAATTTACCAATACAGACATAGATTTTATCATTGAAAGTTGGATGATTATTTAATTTCTATTGCAAAGGCTTCCTCCAAGTAGAAAATAACTTTAGGGTGGATCCCTTCGTGCCTTGCTGTAGGATTTTTATCCCACCACTGATCCAGGTGAATTTATGGAGAGCACAACCCCAAACCTGAACTGGAATAAATCCGTTCTGTAAAGCCAAGGCTGGTAGGAAAATCTGTGTGTGCCACAGAAATCTCTTTACACCTGAATCTCTCTCAAAGTTCAGGAAAACAACTTTGGTTGTTCCCTCCCAAATTTCCTGGGAAGAA
>VZTB01009910.1:22434-33162 GCA_013397245.1 Thryothorus ludovicianus
AATGGTTGTGGGGGTTGGTGTGTAAATACACACCCCAAAAAAAAAAAAAAAAAAAGAGAAAAAAGAAGGAGAAATCCCAAACCCCAAAGCAAAAAGATGGAAAAAGGGGGAACTGAGCCCAAAGCTGAAAATTTTAGGAATTTTAGGATGTTGCAGTGATTTAAGGCAGTAATGGAAGCTGTTATTTTCATGGGATGTTCATGCTTTACTTCAATTTGGTTTGATTTTATTTGGCTATTCTGGAATATCCATCCATGGAATTCATCCCAGTTTTCAGCGAGATATGGGATGCAATCAGATTAGGAGGGATCCGAATGATGTCAGGGATACAAAGTGGAGTTTTATCCATGTGGAATAACCAATCCTCTTTTCCTCCACGGTTCCTTAAGGCCCTGGGATCATTTAGTGAAGGCCAGAGCTCATTAATTATTCTAAAATCTGAATTTTTCTGCTTTTATATTTGAATATCTTGAAATGACCAATTTCTCCAGGAACATTTATACTCCTCAAGTTTAGAATTAAGAAAAAAAGAAACAAATCCTCATCTTAAAAAATGTTATCGCACTTTTGGGGAGAAGTTCCTAGAAAGGTGAGATAGATTGTTCAGAAATATTGTGGTTATTCATCAGATTCTTTTTAAATGCCTCCAAATCTGGCCAAATCACCTTAAATCAATTTAATCCAATAAAAAATGAATGGGAAGACACAACAGCTCAGATGTAAAAGCTCTTTAGGAGGGAACTCTTGGGAGATCCCTAAAAATAAACACAAAAAATGAGCATTTCCCCTTCCCTATATTCCCTTTGATCCTCCACGGGAATTTCACAAAAACCAGGGCTGCTGATTTTGGCCATCTTTAGTTTCAAATGGCCAAATATTTGTCCAGAGCTCCTTTTTCATGTTTTAAGAACTCACTTTCCATTCTCAAAATTTGTCAGAAGTAACAGTGGGGAGGTGCTTTTTAGGGATTTCTGCTTTTTAGGAGGAAAAAAAATATTTGGATGCAGTTTCTGGATCAGTTCTAGGAATTACTATGGGGAAAAAAAATCAATTTAAAGGCACAGCAAAACTTTTCAGGTTTTTTAATGATCAAGAGATGGTTTTAACAGATTTTAAATTTTGGATTAATAGCAGGAGTGTCTGCCAGGAAATCCCAGGAATAAAATCTGCTTGACAAATTATTTGCAGGATTGGTCACCTCCAGTTTTGGGGTTATTTTTTACCAAAATGTTGATAAAACCGGGATCAACTCATGAAGTTATGGAATTTGGGTGAAGACAGAATCCCGGAATTCCGGGATGGGTCAGTCTGGAAGGGACCACAGAGGGTCCCTGATCCCAAGGGGATCCCAGAGCCCATGGGATGGGTCCAGAGGCTCTGGAATATCCCCAGGGAGGAGATCCTGTTCAGAAGTTCTGCCTCGTGTCCAGGTGGAAATTCCTGGGATCATTCCCGGCCCATTCCTTGCCCCATGGAGCAGAACCTGCCCCGTGCTCCGCAGAAGTTCCCAAATTTTGATAAATCCTTTCCCAATTTTCTCTTCCTGAGGCCGAACAGCCCCAGCTCCCTCAGCCCCTCCCCGTGGTGTTTGTGTCACCCTCCACTCGACTCCACCCAGGAGCTCCAGAGAAATTAAATTTTCTGGTAATTTCCATCTAAAAAAAAAAAATTCCTGGACCGAAGTCTCATTAAGCACTTAATTTGGAAATTGAAATCAGAATGGACAACCCAGGGGTAGTGTGGGGCAGATGAGACTTTGGGATGGAATTTCTTCTCCTGGGACATTCTGGGAGTGGTGCCAGAAATTGGGACAATGCTGGTTCTAGGCGTTATTTTAGATGAAATTCCCACTCCTGAAGGAATCGATTCCTGAAGAATTGAGAGGGAATGGAGTTCACAATTAAGATTATAAAATGAATGAAGCAAAGCTGGCAGAGCTCTTCCAGGCTCTTCCTTGATTTTATTCCTCAGAGGAAAAATGGAAATAAAAGACATTTTATGGACTTAATAATTTGCTATGAGGAGATGGCTCCTTGCTGGAATCACTTGGATTTTCCACCGTAATTCCAGAGGATATTGGCGACAGGACGTGATGAACCCCTCATTACAACAATTTAATGGCCCTGGGACAGTGGAAGGTGTCCCTGCCACGGCAGAGGGTTGGGATGAGATGATCCTTAAGGACCCTTCCAACCCAAACCATTCAGGAATTCCATGAAAATCTCTGCTGGGATCCAAAGGCTGGCGGGAATTGCAGCACTTTATCAATTTTCTCATGTGAGGTCTGCACAGAAAAGAGATTAACCAGGGCAGTTCTGGGGGAAATTGGTTTTTCAGTGTTTTTGTTTCTGTGGTTTTAGGGAGCAACCCCGGGCTCTGTGGAAATTATCCTCTTGTATATTTGATTCCACGAATGCTGATTTGATTTTTCGGAATTCCGCGCTTACATTGCCGCAAAATCCCGTTAAAAAGGAGGAGTCTGATGATTTTTGTTGGTTTTTTTTCTGTTTTCCTTTTATTTTCTTCAGTGTAAGACTGTGGTGGGTCTCTGAGGTTCAGATTTGGCTCCGAGAGTTCAACCCCACGATGGACCCGGTTCTTTTGGCCAATGGTTTCCCTTCCGTTAATTCACTTCTGGAAAGGAAAAAAAAAATGGGAAAAAATGGGAAAAAAATGGAAAAAAAATAGAAAAAAAGAAGGGAAAATGTTGTATGGGCTTTTTTAAGGGGTGGATACTCCCATCCATTGTATTCATCACACACAAACACGCTGGGAATGGAATCTGTCCATCCCTCGGTATCAGGGGTTTGGTTTAAAGTCTTGCCTGGATGGGAAAATTTTATAATCACATTCCCTGGCCTGAAGTTCTGTGGGAAATATCAGGTTAACCTGGCTGGAAGCGGCTGCCAGAAAACACAGAAAATTCCTTGGGAAGCCAAACGTTCTACTCCAAACATGGAATATGTGTGAGGGAGTCTGTTTATGCTGAGAGACACACGCACACGAACGCACCTTTTTTAAACGCAGACACAACCCTTCTCCAAAAATCCATTCCCACTGGGAATTTCACTGGCACCAAAGTGCTGATATTTGGGACAAATTCGGACTTTTGTCTTCATCAACAGATAAAACATCTCACGTTGCTTTCAAAGTGAAAATTTGGGGTTTTTTTTTTTTACGCAAGCGTTTTATGTCAGATAAAACACGGATATTGGGAAGGGAGAAGCCGATCCTCACCCCAACAAAACTTTGTTTCCTCCCTCAGCTGACTCAGCTGCTGAGATTTATTTGCCAGCAAATAAACCAGGATGATTGGGAGCGGGAGCCCGGCTGGGTGCTGGGAATGTCGCTCCTCCCGCTCCCTCTCCTCCCCAGCGACCGTGGCCAAGCCCAGGCAGTGAAATCTCCTTGGGGAATATCCAAAGGGGTCTGATCCCATCCCAAACGGGCAGCCGGAGCCAGTGAAAAACGGCCAAGCTGATGTCGTGAGCAATTTCAATATTGGCACCTAATTACCACCTCCGAGTGCTGAAAGTCAATTCCCTTTTTCCAATAAACCCTTTCCTAATATCTTTCCTATTAAAATTCTCATTCCCGTATTTTCTTTTTCTTAGAACTGGTATAAATTTTTTTTCTCCTTGCTACTGAATCTTAGAGCATAGGTTTTAAATAAACCAAAAATTTTGATAACTTCCAAAATTATTTTGAACAGAAAATGCTTTATGAGTTGTTTTTTCACTAAAAACCATAATATTTTTATGTGGATGTAAGAACAGAAAGCTCCACAACGATTACATTTTCTGGCTTTTTTTTTTGAGTTAAATTTTTGTTGAAAAAATGAAAATATTAAATCAAAATAACATTAAAAATATTAAATATATTGTAAAGCAGTAACTCCCCACATTAAAGAGCACAGACCACCAATAATTCATACAGACCATTGTGGTGGTCCACAAAATAAACATTTGGGGAAGGAAGCAGTAGGAGATCCTGAGAGTTTTACAGAAAATGGTCCAACAGAAGTTTTTCCTGCTACTCAATTCTTCATCAAAAGGAAAAGTGCAGTGAACCACGGCTTTTGGGGGAAATGTTCCAGAGTGTTGGGAAATCTGCGCTTCTGAAAGGATCCCAAAATCTCTGCAGCTGCCTCAGAGCAATAGGAGAACTCTCGGGGAATTTTCTGAGGTTGCCACAGAGGTTTTTCAGTCCCTTCTAAGCTGGAAATGTCAATAATTGCCTCAGAATTAATTAATTTTTGATTGGACCATGAAGTAATTCAGAACTTGAACTGAAATTAAGTTTTGGTCTTGAAGTCTTGGCATCTCCTGAGTTCACCAAACATTCCCAGTTCAATTCTGGGCTCTGCTTAATGGCTTTAAACTGCTGGAGGGAGGGCAGGGTTAGATGGGATATTGGGAAGGAATTCCTGGCTGGGAGGGTGAGGATTTCCTGGAATGGAATTCCCAAGGGAACTGTGGCTGCCCCTGGATCCCTGGCAGTGTCCAAGGCCAGGCTGGACAGGACCTGGAGCAGCCTGGGACAGTGACAGGAGGTGGAATGAGGTGAACTTGAAGGTCCCTTGCCACCCAAACCATCCTGGAATTCCATAATTCTGTAAAGTCGGGATGTGGCCTGTGCACCCATCAATGCATTGATCAGAATTGATAATTGACTGTCAGATCATGCCAGAACTCCAAAACACCTAAAAAATGAAACAGAGATGGACAGGAAATAAATGGAGATAATTAAAGCCTGAAATTCCAGGAAGAGTGTGGAGCATGGAAGAGGGGGAGCAATTATTCAGTGTTATTGTAGGGGGATAATTCCAGTGGATGGGATGAGACGTGGAAAATTTGGATGGAAAATTGGAGAAGTTTCAAACAAGAGCAATGGATCTCCTGGGGTCCTGAAAGGAGCCTGGATGTTACAGATGGATCCTTGGTGGTGAACTGGGCAATCTCCTGGAAACCTGGAAGCAGCCTGGGTATTGCAGCTGGATTCTCACTGGTGAGCTGGGAAATCTCCTGGAATGCTGAAAGGTGCCTGGATGTTAGAGCTGGATCTTTGGTGGTGAATTGGACAATCCGGAATCCTGGAAGCAGCCTGGATGTTACAGGTGGATCCTTACTGGTGAACTGGGCAATCTCCTGGAGTCCTGGAAGCAGCCTGGATGTTAGAGCTGGATCTTTGGTGGTGAACTGGGAAATCTCCTGGAATCCTGGAAGCAGTCTGTACATTACAGCTGGACCCTTACAGGTGAACTGGGCAATTTCTTGGGGTCCCAAAAATAGCCTGGATGTTAGAGCTGGATCCATACTGATGAACTGGACAATCTGGAAACCTGGAAGCAGCCTGGATGTTACAGCTGGATTCTTACCGGTGAGCTGGACAATGTCCTGGAACGCTGGAAAGAGCCTGGGATGTTAGAGCTGGACCTTTAGTGGTGAACTGGGAAATCTCCTGGAATCCTGGAAGCAGCCTGGATATTATAGCTGGATCCTTACTGGTGAACTGGGCAATCTCCTGGAATCCTGGAAGCAGCCTGGATATTATAGCTGGATCCTTACTGGTGAACTGGGCAATCTCCTGGAATCCTGGAAGCAGCCTGGATATTATAGCTGGATCCTTACTGGTGAACTGGGCAATCTCCTGGAATCCTGGAAGCAGCCTGGATATTATAGCTGGATCCTTACTGGTGAACTGGGCAATCTCCTGGAATCCTGGAAGCAGCCTGGATATTGCAGCTGAATTCCCACTGGTGAACTGAGAAATCTCCTGGAATGCTGGAGCCTGGATGTTGCAGCTGGATCTTTGGTGGTGAATTGGACAATCTGGAATCCTGGAAAAATCCTGGATGTTAGAGCTGGATCTTTGGTGGTGAATTGGACAATCTGGAATCCTGGAAGCAGCCTGAATATGGCAGCTGGATTCTCACTGGTGAACTGGGAAATCTCCTGGAATCCTGGAAGCAGCCTGGATGTTAGAGCTGGATCTTTAGTGGTGAACTGGACAATCTCCTGGAATTCTGGAAGCAGTCTGGATATGGCAGCTGGATCCTCACTGATGAGCTGGACAATCTCCTGGAATGCTGGAAAGAGCCTGGATGTTAAAGCTGGATCCTTTCTGGTGAACTGGACAATATCCTGGAAGTAGCCTGGATGTTGCAGTTGGATCCTTACTGGTGAGCTGGACAATCTCCTGGAATCCTGGAAGCAGCCTGGACATTACAGCTGGAACCTTACAGGTGAACTGGGCAATCTCTTGCGGTCCCAAAAATAGCCTGGATGTTACAGCTGGATCCATACTGGTGAACTGAACAATCTGGAATCCTGGAAGCAGCCTGGATATTGCAGCTGAATTCTCACTGGTGAACTGGGAAATCTCCTGGAATGCTGGAAGGTGCCTGGATGTTAGAGCTGGATCTTTAGTGGGGAATTGGACAATCTCCTGGAATGTTGGAGCCTGGATGTTGCAGCTGGATCTTTGGTGGTGAATTGGACAATTTGGAATCCTGGAAGCAGCCTGGATATTACAGGTGGATCCTTACTGATGAGTTGGACAATCTCCTGGAATGCTGGATGTTACAGGTGGATCCTTGGTAGTGAACTGGGAAATCTGGAATCCTGGAAGTAGCCTGGATGTTAGAGCTGGATCTTTGGTGGTAAACTGGGAAATGTCCAGGAATGCTAGAAAGAGCCTGGATGCTACAGCTGGACCCTTACAAGTGAACTAGGCAATCTCTTGGGGTCCCAAAAATAGCCTGGATGTTAGAGCTGGATCCATACTGGTGAACTGGACAATCTGGAATCCTGGAAGCAGCCTGGATATGGCTGGATAAGGATGCTTACTGGAGAGCTGGACAATCTCCTGGAATGCTGGAAGTAGCCTGGATGTTAGAGCTGGATCTGTGGTGGTGAACTGGGAAATCTCCTGGAATCCTGGAAGCAGTCTGGATATGGTAGCTGGATCCTCACTGGTGAGCTGGACAATCTCCTGGAATGCTGGAAAGAGCCTGGATGTTGCAGCTGGATCCTTACTGGTGAGCTGGACAATCTGGAATCCTGGAAGCAGCTTGGACATTACAGCTGGGTTCTTACAGGTGAACTGGGCAATCTCTTGGGGTCCCAAAAATAGCCTGGATGTTAGAGCTGGATCCACACTGGTGAACTGGACAATCTGGAATCCTGGAAGCAGCCTGGATATTACAGCTGGATCCTTACTGGTGAGCTGGACAATCTCCTGGAATCCTGGAAGCAGCCTGGATGCTAGAGCTGGATCTTTGGTGGTGAATTGGACAATCTGGAATCCTTGATGGTGAGCTGGACAAGCTCAGGGGCTCAGACAGGCGTCAGAGCTCACATCCACAGGGTGGGATTGTCTTCCTCCCCGGATCACCTTGACATAATCCACCCTGGTGCCTGAGAAACAAAAGCCTGGGAGCCTAAAACCCATCCCTGCATCCCACGGGACGCCAAAGCCGGGGCTTAAAGCCGGGAGAGGATTAACCCTTTTTAAGGTCGGGAAGCTATTTCAGCCGTGCCCAAAAATAACTGCTGGAGGCCCCCCCAGCCCCTCTCCCGGCGGGTGGGGCTGCATCCCTGGATCCGGCAGCTGCCCTGGATTTCAGTCGGGGCATTATCGGTGAATCCCGGCGCTGTCAGTCGGGGCAGGGTCCTTATCTCGGGACGGGCCGATATCGCCTCTCCTCACCCGCAGGGTGACAGCGGGGCCGCCTCGGAGCTTCACACCCAGCGCTGGCCTCGGGTGACATCCTCGCCTCGGGAGGGGACGCGGGGAAGGGCCGCGCTGGAGCGGAGCCCCCGGAGCTGGATTTAGATGGGCAGGGATGGAGGGGAAGAGCCAAGGCGGCAGTGGCGGGGTGGATCTCGCAGGAAGGGCTGTTTGTGCGAAAAAAAATGGGGAAAAATGGGAAAAAATAGGGTAAAATAGAAGGAAAAAAGGCAAAAATGTGAAAAATGGGGGGAAATGGGAAAAAATGGGGGAAAATGGAAAAAGCTGTTATGTGTTTGTGTTTATGATGTGTTTCAATTCCAAAGAGAGTTATCCACAGCCAGGTTGCTCCAAGCCCTGTCCAGCCTGGCCTTGGACATTCCCAGGGATCCAGGGGCAGCCACAGCTCCTCTGGGCACCCTGTGCCAGTCCCTCCCCACCCTCCCAGCCAGGAATTCCCAGTTCCCAATATCCCATCCAACCCTGCCCTCTGGCAGTGGAAAACCATTAAGCAGAGCCCAGGACTGACCTGGGAATGTTAATCTGCTCCTGGAAAAGCTCAAGGGGCTGGGAGAGGAGATCAGGTGCATGGGACAAAGGATGGCATTAAGGAAGGATGAAGTGTGGACTACCAGATACTGACAAATCTGATAAATCTGATAAATCTGATAAATCTGATAAATCTGATAAATCTGATAAATCTCATGAATCTGACACCTTTTATGGCCCAGCTGTGCTGTCACATCTGGTTTGCACCTGCAGACCCCAGGCCAGGCTGTTGTTGGTGTGTGGCTGATTTAACCTGCGCCAGGATTCCCAGGAAAAGTTTGGAAAACACCATCTCCTGCAGTGTGATCCAAACCCATCCCATCTCCTCAGCTCTCCCAGCGAGAATTGAGGTCTTTCTTCCTGGCTGGATCCCAAATGTTTCCAATGGAGAAGTTTGCAGATATTCCAAATGTTTGGAATGCTGGAGCACAATCCACTGGATCCCTACCTGCCTTCCTTCACCTCCCTTTGCTTCCTGCATTAAATCCAGAGGGGCAGGAAGATTTCAGTTATAGGATCCTCTTCATACCCAATGGAAACCAGGATTTTTTCCCAAACCACATTAATCATGTAAGAAGGAGTCAAAAAATACGAATTTTAATTCTTTCCCAATTCTCCACTTTTGCAGATTTTAAAGAACAATTATTTCCCCCGATCTCTGAAAATTCAACAACTCTAAAATATCTGAAGCTCATTGAAATGACTTTTTTTATTTTTTAAAGTAATTTCATGTTTCTGTTTTCCAAGAAAATTTCCAAAATGTTTATGAGCAAGCAGAATATGAGACAGAAGAACGGGGAAATTCAACAAGCAAGGAAACTTTATTGTCTTTGGTTGAAAACAGTTTCAGAAATGAAATAGAAAGTAAAAAGAATGAGATTTTAAAAAAATAAAAATATATGCTGAGATGTTCTTTAGGGTGAGTAGAGGTTCATTGAAACAAAAATGAGGAGAATAAAGACAGGAAGAGTGAGAACCCGAAAAAGAAGAGGCGATTTTGTGTCTGTGTGTGCGCTCAAAACTTTTCCACCAGAGGAGAGCTGGAATTCCAGCCCCGAGGAACACTCCCATAAATTAACTCGGTTTTGTTTTCTCAACCATCCCTCAGCCCCACCACAAGGTCTCGGGCTGTGCCATTTCCAAACCACTTTGGGACTGTCAGCCGTAAATCCTGGGCTGTGGAAGCCGTGGAGCAGAGAGTTATGAGCTGGGCACAAGGTGCAAATTGCTCGGAGTTAGCGCCAGAATCCTTTTTTTTCCCCTCCTTTTTCTGTCCCCCCCATTTTTACCATAAGGTTTTTTTTTATTGTTATTCCCTTTTCTTGTTCTTTTGAGTCTTTTATTCCTTGCACTCTTCCCCACTGTCTGTTTTTTTGGTTTTTTTATTATTTTTTCTTTCTTTTTTATTTTTTTTGATATTATTTCTACACTTCTCCCTTTTTTCTAATTATTAACAGGAAGAATAAACAAGAAGAAATTAGGGAATAATTTACTTATAAAATTATTATTATGCTGCTCCTAGGGCACTCACAGAAAACTTCCACCTTGCCAAAGGAGATTTTTCTTCCTTTTCCTTCTTTCTTCCCTTCCTTTCCCACTTTTATGTTCTCTGACAATGAAGGTGGTCTCAGTCACACAAAACTCACAGCAATTTGAAGAATAATTGAAATTTCCATTTTAATAACAGTAACTCGTTCCTGGAACATAGAACTCAAGAATTTGTCACATTGAATCTGATGCTCCCAGTGGATATTTTTGATGGAAAAAAGAACTAGATTATCTGAGGAGTTCTCTGTATAAGCAGAAATTTGGGCATTGGACAGCTCAAACCAAAGGCAACAAAAGAAGAGAAACAATGGTTGAAAATAAAATCCATGACTGAGTTTGTGCCTTTTTGTCTCTCCAGGGAAGATTCTGGATAATTACGAGGAGTTTTAACCAGCTATTTTTGGAATATCAAAGATTTTTTTGTGGAAACTAGAGCTCATAAAACTTCCTGCAACCATCAGTTCCTGATTTCATCTCTTCTGGATCTCCTTCCCTGTGGAAAAGGGGAGAATGTCGGGAAGGAGAAATGAAGACCTGGTTATCCTGTCAGCCATCGCCCTCATCCATTGGCAGCACCCGCTGCTGTAATCCAAAGGCAGAAGGTTTTGGATGCCGGAGGAATCAGCCCTGTGGCTGTTGTTCCAAAGTGGTTAGAGCTGGCCACGCTCTGGGCAGCCAAGGCATTGTGTGAGAACCTTCACTGGATCCCTGTGAGAAACTTCCCTGGATCCCTGTAAGTAAATTCAATGGATCTGTGTGGGAACCTTCACTGGATCCCTGTGAGAACCTTCCCTGGATCCCTGTGAGAACCTTCACTGGATCCCTGTGAGAGCCTTCCCTGGATCCCTGTGAGAACCTTCACTGGATCCCTGTGAGAACCTTCACTGGATCCCTGTGAGA
>VZTB01009910.1:36160-48126 GCA_013397245.1 Thryothorus ludovicianus
GTTCATCACCTCCCCTTGTTCACTGTCAGACATTTCCCTTGCACTCAAAACAAATTTCCCTCCCTCACTACAAATTTCCATTTGTACCTATTTTCCCACTTGGTTTTCCAGCATTTTTTTTGCCTCCAACCCGTGGTATTTAATCCATCCTCTGTTTATTTCTGAAAATGTCATCTGAGACCGTGTTAAAAGCTCCAATAAAATCGATGTGTGCATTGGCAGCTCCTGCTGCAGCTACAAACTCGCTACTGTCTGTAGTGAGACATTTAATTGGTTTTATGTCAGCTTTTATTTATTTTATTTATTTTTTTTCTTCTTCTTTCTGGGCATCTGGGCTCTTTTTGGTCTGAATTCCCCTTGTTTCTGTTTGAAACAAATAAATATTCTGTGATTTACCCACTTTTCTCCCTCTTTAAACATCTTAACTTTCCTCTTCCACAGCAAAATTTGTTTTTTAGTGTTGACTCTTTAAGGAATGGTGTTCTTTTATTGTCTTCGTTCTTAGACCACCCCAAAGATGATTTTATCACCAAATTTCTCTGAGTGTCTTCACAGATTTTATTAAAAATCATCTGATACCACTCTGGAAGAACTTGGGAATAGCTGAAATAGTGGAGGATTACTCCAAGAATTTATTTTCCATCTGATCTTTGGGAAACCCGGCCATTTATTAATAATCTGTAATGTGAGGTGGGAAAAGGCTTTGGCAGGTTAAGAATTCTTTCTCCTGCCAGCTGGGAAGGACAATTAGGGACTTCAAGAAATTAAAATATGATAAAAATTATGAACAGGGAGAGGGGAAAAGAGAAAAGAATTAATAATGACTCCTAAAGGAGCCAGGGGATTTGGGCACTCATAGGAATTGGAGCTCAGGTTCAAATCCTTGATTTTCCTGCATGAATCCGGAGAAGATTCAAGATTTTTTTCAAGGAATTAACGTCTTCTCAAATAAATGAACAAAATATATTTGAGAATACCCTTAATCCCTCAAGGGTTTAATTCCAGATCTGTTTAAGAATGATAAAGTTTTACTTCTTGCATCATTTTTGTCTGGTCTTGAAAACTCTCCTGGGCAAAAAAAAAAAATCTTTCTTTTGTCTCTCCTGAATATCCAGCCCCTGTGATTCTTCTCAGACCTTAAATTTTTGGTAAAGAAAAGATTGTAACGAAATCATGCAGAGTACAGCCAAGTCATATTTTGATTATTCATTTCAAAAATCAAAACAATTTCGGTAATCAGAATAATTACTTCTATTTTTCAGTTCATTCTGACAAATCCCTTCCTCTCCTGAAAATGGTCTGAATGGCAAATCAGTTCAAACATTGGGTTTTTAAACTTCTTTTAAAATTCTATTTTTAAAGCTGAAGGCCCACCATACAGAATTTAACCCCAGAATGGCTCCTGGAGCCCAAATTTGCTTTCCTGTCTGAGGAGTTTCAATAAATCCACTGATTTTAATCTCTCTGATAACTTTTTATTTCTCCAAACGCTACAGATGCAATTTTCCCATGGAGTCCACACACTTTGAGTTCTCCTCAAATCCTGTTTTCCAAGAACTCACAGTCCTGGATCTTTTGGGAACTTAAAGAAACCACATTATCCTGAAAAATTTGCTTTCTTTTCCATGCCAATAATTTATAAGCAGTTGATTGACAGGAGACTATAAATATATATAAATTATGTAGCCATGGACGTCACCTGGGGGTTTTGAAGGAAATGGAATAACGGGTTGACATTGGATATAGGTGGGGTTTAGGTTCGTGCTTTTCTAGGATTAATGGAAAATCTCTTCATAATTCCACATGTCCAGTGGGTGGGATTTTCACAAGAACTTATGGAAGTCACAAAACCAAAGAGAGGAGTTGAAGCCTTCTCTCATCTATTAAAAAAAAATAAAATTCAGAGTAATTTCTTCAGGACTCCTTACAGAATTAATTGTCTTTCCTCGTGCCTCCCTTATTTTGGAAGTGCAGAATTTGTTGGAAGGTACAAGTAGAATTCTCCAGTCCAAACTTCAATTCCTTGGAGCAGCCAAGTGATGAGCAGTGATAGACCAGGCCAGGCTTTATGATTTTGATAAAAATAATAATTAAAATAATAATAAAATAAGAAACACACACAATCACAACAGTTTTCACTGAAATGTGCTATTGGCCAAAAAAAAAGTAAATTTAGGGTTGAGCATCAATTTTTCACACAAAAATGTTTTCATAAATGGAAAGAAACACTGAGGAGTTCTTTATTTTTTTGTTTTCCCTAAGAAATCTGTCCTCCTTCTTCCAACAGCTCTTCCCAGATGATTTAATGACAACAAATATCAGGGGTTTCCAGTTAGGTCACCACCAGGATTATCCACGAAAAAGAGATATAAAGGGAGAAGTGTGGAAAAAAACCCAGAGGTGGGATTGTATCAGTTAAACCAATTTAAACAGTGCAGTTTAGACATTTTTCCTTGTCATGGAGAGATTCCACTCGTAGCCCAGAAGGGAATATTTGGATAATAAAGGAGAATAAGGGGTGACCTTATCATTCCGCAACTCCCTGAAAGGTGACCGTGGTCAGGTGGGGTTGGGCTCTGCATCCAGGCAGCATTGATGGAATGAGACGGGAGAGCCTTAAGCTGTGCCAAGGGGAATTCAGGCTGGACAGCAGGAAAAAGATTTTCACAGAAAGAATAATTAAGAACTGGATTGTTCTCCCTGGGGACGTGGTGTAGTCACCACCCCTGGATGTGTTTAAAAACAGCCTGGATGTGGCACTCGGGGCCAGGGTTGGGGTGTTGGGGATGATTTGGACTCGATGATCCTGGAGGTCTCTTCCAACCTGGGGATTCTGGGATTCTGGGATTCTGTCCATGCTGCCCCTGCCCTGGGCACTGCTGGGGTCACCCCTCAGTGCTGTGTCCAGCTCTGACCCCTCCGTTTGGGAAGGGCCTGGAGGGGCTGCAGAGGGGCTGGGAGCACAAACCCTGTGAGGAGCCCTGGGGGAGCTGGGGGTGCTCAGCTGGAGCAAAGGAGACTCAGGGGTGAGCCCAGAGCTCTGTGCAGCCCCTGGAAGGGGCCTGAGCTCAGGGCTGGGCTCTGCATCCAGCACTGACAGAACCAGAGGGGACAGCTCCAACTGCTCCAGGGAAACACAGGCTGGGCAGCAGGGAAAGGATTTTTATGAAACAGTAAATAAAGCACTGGAATGCTTTTGACTGGATGGAGTCCCCCTCCCTGGATGTGTTAAAATCAGCCTGGATGTGGGACTGGGTGCCAGGGTCTGGGTGAGCTGTTGGGGCTGGGTTGGACTCGATGATCTTGGAGGTCTCTTCCCACCTGGTCATTCCGGGATTCTGGGATAATTGGATCTTGTCTCCTGGAGCAATTCCTTCCTTTCAGATCCTCCTCTTGCGGTTCCTGTTCCTGGCCCATCTCTCCTCCTGTGACATTCCCAGGGAAGACACACCCCAGATTAGTAAATCTCCATCAAAACTCCTTTATTCAGGAAAACCACGCTGATCCCATATCAGGATCCATGGAAAGTCTGACCGAGGTTGCCATCACCACCCACGGGCCTCCAAGGCTTGTTCAGAAACACTTCCAGGTTTATTTTTGTTTTTATCATAGAAACCAAGCCCAAACCTCTTTCTGGGATACCTTTTGTTGTTTTTTCCCACCCAGAAGAGCTCTGGATTGACACTGGGGAGGGAGCTCTCCCACGTGGCTGTTCCTCCTGACATCTGCCCCGGAAAAACCCAATTGTTCAATCACTCCTTGTTTGGGTGGCGATTGGACCTGAGGGCTTAAGAAGGAGAAAGGGGCTCCTTCTGGAAAGGTGTTAAACAAAATCATAGAAAAAAAAAAGATTCCTGTTGGGAATAATTTACAATTTAATAATAAATTCTGGGAATGGGGTTTAAAATCACAAAACTCTTCAATTTTTTTTTTAGTTGAAGCTATTTATTGCAGAGTTGAATAAAGCTTAGGCAATGCTTCCCTCATTTTCAGCTGGTTCACGGCAGCAAATCCCAATTTTTCTCAGTTTCCTGAAGGAATGAGTTTGTTTTGAACGTCTCTTGCATATATATGAGTGTGAAATCTGCAAATTTCCTTCTCAGTAGGTCAGAACTGAGTTTAACTGATCTGGAGCTTTAGAATAGCAGAACATGAGGGGTTTTTGGTCAGGTTTTCAGTTTAATTTTGACTTTTCATTTCCACTGCTCTAATTAGCACTTCAATATAAATGTGATCGTGATGTGCATCTCCTGCCACGATCCTGTCTCCAGCTCTAAATCCTTGGAGCTACATAAATCCAACTGGGAATGGCCACTGGCTCTTGACCCCTCTTGAATCATGAGCTGGTTTGCAAAGTGAGAGTTGGGCTGAATCTACACCAGGATCTTCTCTAAAAGTTCAAATTGTTGTGTTCCAGAGCTCAAAAACTTTTATTTCAGTTTTAAATTTCATGCTCGCAGCAGCTGTGACTTCATCAGGCCTTGAATGAAGCCTTGATTAACCTTGACCTGATTTCATGGATGGTGTCCCTGCTCATTTCAGTGTTTGGACTGAAAGACCTTTCCAGGTTCCTTCCAACCCAAATATTTTGGTTTGAAGGACAGGTGTCTGCTGAGGAAAGCAGGAACCTCCCTTGGAATAGAGAATGGAAACCCCCTCTCTCCAAATAATTATAATTTTGAAATTAAGGGGCTCTCAGGCAAAGATACGGGAAATAGGAATAACAGTTCTGCAATAGGAGAACTAAAATAAAAATGCAGAAACAAAGAAACCAACCCCAGTGGCAGAGTCAGGATCCCAGCTGAGCCCTGTGGCTCAGGGGTTGGTGGCAGTGCCATCCCATGGTGGCTGCAGCCCTCCTGCAGTGGCACAGTGAGGATCCAGCTGAGCCCTGTGGCTCAGGGGTTGGTGGCAGTGCCATGCCATGGTGGCTGCAGCCCTCCTGCAGTGGCACAGGTGGCTCTGCTGGAGCAGGGATCCTGCCCAAAGGTGGAGGTTTCCTGGGAAGGTGCCGTGGGGATGGCTGGGCCTGGTGTCCCTCTGGGAATGCCAAAGGCTGCTGGCTGTGCCCAAGCCCAGGTTGGATGCAGGTAGGAATGCTTGGCTCCTGGGCTGGCTGCAGCAGCTGCCAGGGGGATGCTGGAATTTTCTCCGGGACACTGAGTGGGCCATGAGCAGAAGATGTGTGCCTGGAGGGAGGCTGGGTCCTGGCAGAGATAAAGAAACTGCCCCAGCTGGTTTCTGATCAGCTGGGCCCTGCACAGAGGGTGACCCCANCCTGGAGGGAGGCTGGGTCCTGGAAGAGATAAAGAAACTGCCCCAGCTGGTTTGGAACAGCTGGGCCAGGCACAGAGGTGACCCCAACCCCATCCCTGCCCCAGTTCCAGCAGCTGGTGACAGAATCCACACTGCTGGGGACAGCTGGCACTGCAGCCCAAGGCACCAAACCATTTTATGCATCTGTTTCCAAAGGATTCCCTAATTCAATGATCCCCTGCACCAGCAGCGATTGCCAGGCTGAGATAATTAAATTAAGATAATTAAATGAGGGAAAACAATTTGATACCAGCGCCAGAGGTGACAAAGCACTGCCATTGACACATCCCCGGAAGTCCCACCACATCCCTGTGAAGGGAGGTTTGCTTGTCCCTGGATTTTTGCACTGCTGTTATCTCTTGGCTGTTTCAGTGATGAAAATGTCTCTGTTAAAGGCTCTTTGTTTCTGTGGAGCTGAAAGCAGGTGATGGTTCTCAGCCTGGAAAAAATTCCACGAAGCCAAAGATTCTATTCCTGAAATAGTCCCCAGGAGCTGCTGGGCAATGGATTACTCAGCATTTTAAACAGAATCCTTTTCACAGGAAAGGAAGCTCCAGCAAATCCAGCAGCCCCTCTTCCCTGTAAGTTTATGCTGAACCAAACTCCCTGCTGCACATCCCAGAATTCCTGGGGTTGTCTCTTGTTTGGGATCAGACATTTTGGGAGATAAAGTTCCCAGAGCTGCAGTCTCTGATACAATCGAGCCTTTTTCCAAGAGTTTGCTGCTGCAGAAGAGCTGAGTCTTGGCTGTGCTGGCCCATCCAAGAATAGCTTCCAGAGGATGGGAGGAGTGAAAACCTGGCAAAAATGGCTTTTATGTCACTCATCCCCCATGGCTGTGGCAGCAAGGGACATGTCAGGACAAGTGCCAAGCACCACAAACCTGGTCACGGCTCTGTCTGGGTGAAAATCTATTTTTTACAGCAGATGAGAGATGTTAGGGCAGGCCTGGGATCCAGGGATGTGTTAGCACAGAGTCGGGAATAAGTTCCACCTTATTTTTTTTTGCCACATCGTCATTACAGGCTTTGGGAAAGGGGCTGGAAGGTGCCCAGCGGGAAAGGAGTTGAGGGGTTTTGGTCAACAGAGACTGACCATGAACCCAGGTGTGCCCAGGTGGCCAGAAATGCCAAGGGCATCCTGGTTTCTCTGGGAAGGGATTTTCCTCCTGTGCTGGCCAGTGCTGGGGCCACATCTCAAATCCTGGGGTCCCCCAATGACCAGAAGGACATTGAGGGGCTGGAGTGTGTCCAGAGAAGGGAACAGAGCTGGGAATGGGCTGGAGAACTCCTGAGGGAGCTGGGAAAGGAACTCAGTCTGGAGAAAGAAGATTCAGGGGGAACTTTGTGGCTCTGTACAACTCCCTGCCAGGAGCTGCAGGTTGGGGTCTTTTCCCAGGAAAAAAGGGCCAGGATGAGAAGGAAAGGCCTAAAGCTGCACCAGGCGATGTTTAGGTTGGACATTGAGGAAAATTTCTTCCTGGAAAGGGTTGTCCTACCTGGCACAGCTGCCCAGTGAAATGGTGGAGTCCCCATTGCTGGAAGTGCTCAAAAATGTGTTGATGTGGCACTTGAGGAAATGCAGCAGTGGTGGCCACGGTGCGGGTGGCTGATGGTTGGATTTGCTGACCTAAAGTCTTTTCCAGCCTAAACGATTCCACAATTCCATCTGCTGGATATGGATGGGATGAACATTCACCTCAGCTGCTTCCAGGGTGTTTTTGAGGATAAGCACAAACCTCTTAAACATTAGACCAAGAAAATCCATGATTTTCTTCACGTGCACCACATTTTTCCATGCTTTTTCCACAAGTGAGTGAATTTTTTTGCAGTGAGCCTCTGCAAATCTGCTCTGTTCCCATTTGCAGATATTTTGATTTAATATCCCATTTATCCAAACATTTTAAGGCAATATTTTTATAGTTCTTGTGACAAACAAGGACACAGAGCTATATAACGGGGAACAGAGGCAAAAGGAAACAGGACACTTAATTTTCCATGGAGTTTGGAGTTTAGATTGAGGGTCCAGGACCTGAATTAACCTATCTTGAATGATTTTGCCTAAATTAGGAATTTGGTGGCTTCTCCAAAGATGGATTTGGGGATATGTGTCCTGATTCATCCAGAGATCTGTGTAACTTTACTTTGACCCAAGAGAAATTCTGACACAACTTGAGGAGTTTAAATTTCTATGAGGCTGGTCTGGATCTTGCAGGTGATTTTTCATAAGTTTTGTCATTTTTTCAGCAGTACTTCAAGAAAATCTCTACTCAACTTCAACATCCCTAAGAGTTCTTGGAGTAAATCCAAGATCTTCTGCAAGAATTGAGCCTTGGGGAAAAAAATAAAGATTTGAAATCATACATCAACATAGAATTCTGTGCATAAATGGGGATAAAATCCAATTTATCCATAGCTGCGATATAAAATTAGTTTCTGTTTTCCTTCCATGTTTTTAACTCTGTCTGATTTTTGATTCTACTTAAAAAAGACACCCAAAATATCAGTTTTTATAATAGAAATCTTCATTAACCAACTCTATGCATAACTCAGTCCTGCTGCCTGAATGAGTCAGAAATCCTGTGAACAAGGAGGGAATGATCACATAATAAATGAATTAATAATGATACATAAACACAACCCCCAGACCAACCCCAAGAAACATATTTATTAACCTTTGAAATGTCAATAACCAGCCTTTCTCTGGAATTTACCGAGCTGCTCACCCTGGTCAGGCTAAAAGTGTGAGATTGGCCCAGCCCAAGGTGTGAGCTGAAGCCCTGGTGCACTGACTCCAGGAGCTGGGTGCTCTCATTTCCCTTGGATGAAAAATGAGGGAAGGAATAGTCCAGAGCTCCATTCCACCCCAGCAGGGAGCAGGGATGTGGTCGTGGGACAGAACCAGAATTGGGTGCTGGATTTCCGTGGACCATTGCAGAGCTCTCTGTCAGGAGCTGGAGCTGAGGGCTTTGCCTTTTCAGCCCTGACTGAGTCATTGCATCTGGAAAATGCTGTTCTTGCTCCTGTGGCTGTGTTTACAGATTTTATTTTGGAGCTCCAGGCTCGGTTCTTCTGCTTTTTTCATAGTCCTGTCCCACCAAACTAAGCTGGAGTTTGCTCTGCTGGAGCGGCTTTCGCTTCACCTCCAGCCTGCCAGAGAGAAATATCAGCCCTCACTTTTTGGGTGGGCCTGGGCTGACACATTCTGGGGTTTCCTTGCATGACTCTCTCCATCTCTGAGAGACTCAGACAGTCAGATGAGTGCCACTGGAGAATGGAGAAGATGCAAACATTCTGCAGATCCTTAAACCCCTTAAATGTGAAGAGGAATATTGGGCTGCAAGGGGTGTGTAACACGAGGCGGGTGTGACACGGAGGGAGAGAGGAATAAAAACAAGCTCCGATGGGTGTGTTAGTCCCAAACCTTAAACAAACACCAGGAGCTGCTGGAATGCAGTCACCTTCCATGTTCCTACAGCACAGGATCTTCGGGATCCCCAAGCCAAGCAGACACACAGCGAGCTTTGCTCCGCGTGAGGAAACTCCAGGGAAAGTTTCCAGAAATTTGCTTCGTGTCTCTCAACAGGTTTGGGAGGAATATCCAGGAATAACAAGCCCTACAAATACGAAGCACTTAAAACTTTAATGCTTACATAAAACCCTCTGAGCCCATTAATTGCCGGTTCTTTCATGACAGTGGAGCTGTTCTTCATCTTCTCCACACAGAGAAAGCTCTTGTGCTCCTCCACTTCAATCCCTGAAATGTGGCAAAAGAAAATCTTGTTGCCTTTCCCCATTTTCCCTTCTGGAATCTGCTTGGAAATTGTGTCCTACACCTCTTTCTTCTGGTGCTCAGAGATCTTGTGCTCCTTCCAATCCCCCCTGGGGAGCACAAGCTCAGCCTGATGCAATTCCTGGGTGTCTTGGGCTTCAAGCTGTCCCCAGCAGTGTGGATTCTGTCACCAGCTGCTGGAATGGGGCAGGGATGGGGTTGGGATATCCTCTGTCCATGGCCCAGCTGTTCCAAACCCGCTGGGGCAGTTTCTTTATCCCTGCCAGGACCCAGCCTCCCTCCAGGCACAGATCTTCTGCTCAGGGGCCCACTGAGTCTCCCTGCAGGGCTCAGAAAATTCCAGCATCCCCCTGGGAGCTGCTGCAGCCAGCCCAGGAGCCAAGCATTCCTCCCTGGATCCAAGCTGGCCTTTGGCACAGCCAGCAGCCTTTGCCATTCCCAGAGGGACACCAGGCCCAGCCATCCCCACGGCACCTTCCCAGGGAAACTCCACCTTTGTGCAGGATCCCTGCTCCAGCAGAGCCACCTGTGCCACTGCAGGAGGGCTGCAGCCACCATGGGATGGTTTTTTTGTATTTAGTGTTGTTTATTTGTTGTGCTGGGGAGTGCTTTGCCTGTTAAACAATTTTTTTCCACTTTCCTCCAAGGATATTTTTTTTCCCAAAACCAGTTGGGAGAGGAGTTTTTTGAATTTGCTTTCTAGAGGGACCCCATTTGGATGTTTCTTCCCACATTTTCCCTAAACCAGGACAACAGGATGGGCAGAAGGAGCCTGGAAAATACTCTGGAATCACAAATATCTGCTATCCTCTGGTCTCAAACCACCCTGCTGCTGGGGAAGAACAGAGTTGGGCTTGTCTGCATTTCTTCACGGGCAACTTCTCCAGAAGCCTGACTTCATTTGAATTTCCGTGAAATCCATGAACCATGGGATCACTCTCCCTCCTTGCAGGTGACAACAGACACATTCCTGGTGGGTGATGTGTTTAATTAATATATCTGTCATTGCAGCCAGACATTCTGTTCAGTTTGACTCCTGGGAGGGTCAGGACTGGGGAGGTTTTAAAAATACCTGGGAACTCCTGACCCCTGGAGATGTTGCCTGCAGGGATTTGGAGAGTGTGATTTTTCTGGAGCCATCTCTGAACCGTTTAACAGCATCTCCTTCTGATTTTCCTCTGGCACAAATAGTCAGGGAGACAAAAAAAGCAGTGTTCAATCCTGCCTCTGGAGAAGGCTTTCCAAAAATACATGAAATAAAGGGTTTAATTTCTTTTGACTTTTAATCCAGACCCACTCAATTTATATGAAAAGAAAATAAAAGTGAAATATGGAAAAGAAAAAATATGTCTGTGGTGTTTAATAAGGAAAAGCAGCAACTTGCTGCCACTTGGTAGAGAAGGACACAGGGAAGATTTGAAACTTAAAATATTTTTGACCTCCACTGACCTCTGCTCATTTCCTACAGACCCTAATGAGCCAAAATCTCTGTAAAATGGGAATTTTCTCCTTCTCACACTGCAGCAAAAGGGAGATGATTTTGGGAAGATGACTTTGCAGCATCGAGATTTGAACTTCTGCCACTTGTTCGCTGCCTGGATGTCAGAATATCCCGAGATATGGAATAAAATGGGAAAATCTGGGAAAGCTTTGGCCCTTCCCCTGAATGCCCCCAGGCACTGTGAAAGGTTTTCTTTTGTAAATGCAGCCCCAAAGCTGTTCCTGCTCATGGAGAGGTCATGGAGTGCTCAACATCCTTGGAAAGCAAGGACACAGCCAGTGCCAGCCAGGGAATTTCATCCAGGATTCACACTCCGGCCAAGGGAGGAAAGGGATGAGTTGGGGACAGTCTGAAGCCATCTTAAGAGCAGAAGAAAAGGAATAAAAGGGAATAAAATGTCAAGCAAAGAAGTGTAAAGGAATAGAAAGTGTGAGAACTGGACACAAACAGGCTCAGGATGTACATCCAGGATCAGACCAGTCCTATTCCGTGTTTCCTTATCTCTGATCCTTCTCTGCTTTGCTTTTTACAGCTGGCTGATCTCAGGAAAGGCTTGGATCCATCCCCTAAAATTCTGTAGATATGAAAATCCATCATCCTCTCTGTCCTGGTCATTTGGGTGTGTGAAGAATCCCAGAAGGTTTTGGGTTGGAAGAGACCTTCAAGATGATCCAGTGCCACCCCCTTCCATGGGCAGGGACACTTCCCACTGTCCCAGGGTGCTCCAAGCCCTGTCCAGCCTGGCCTGGGTATTCCACAACCTCTCTGGACATCCTGTGGTACCAGGAATGTTCAAACACTCAAATCATCTCTAAATTGGGAGGACAATTAAAGCCTTAAGTTCTTGTTCTAGACTGTTCCAACCACTTCATAAATTCCAGCACTGTGGATGTCATCCAGGTCATTAGCACAGATGTGGTCCCACAGATTAATTATCTTAGAAATATGCATTAATTATATTATTAATTATCTTACAATTATATCCAAATATATTTGGGTCGCATATTTGGACAAGAAAATGATTTTCGAGGATAAGGTACCACCAAGGCTTTCATTCCAGACTACAAAAGCTTTCAATTTCTTCAGCCTTCCATGAAATATCCCTCACTAATGAATGCTCAGATCAGCAGCCTGGTGTGACTCAGTTCTAAAGAAACACGGATGAGATTCCAGGCTGGCTCAAGGAATGCACAGAGCAAGGTGCTGCTGCAAGCAGCAAAATCGTCTTGGTGAGGTTGTCCTGGGCTGTGCCAAGTTTGGCTCTCCCCAGGCTATGGAGAGGAAAGTTGGTTGTCGTTGTTGCCACCAACAAAATCTGGTTTTCCCAGCAACACCTGGCGCTCCAAGGAGTAATAAT
>VZTB01009910.1:48143-60379 GCA_013397245.1 Thryothorus ludovicianus
TTTTGCTTCCTCTCCTCATAAATTGCCCAGAAAGACCAGCACAATGCAGTGGAAGTTCTGGGACCTGGCTATGCATGCTGTGTGTGAAATCTGGGCTTTGAGAGGAGCTGGGGAATGAAATGCCCTAAAAACATTGGGAATCTTAATTCTCCCATAAATGGCCATTCTCCTGTGGCTCGTATTAATTACACAACTGTTACTCCATTGAGCAGAAAAACTAATTAACAACAAATAATTATTCACGTGTCCTTTTGGTGGGATATGTACCCATCCTTTTGGAAGGATTTTTTGGAAGCCACCAAACATTGGTGGAAAGCCCCAAACGAAGACACAAACATTGAACTTTCCACTTTCCAGGACAAAACTCAGTTCCCTGGGCATCTCCCATGGATTCAGGCAACTCCAAAGTCACTGCTTGGAAACACAGGGAGAAAACCCCTCAAAGCTCCATCTCTGTGAGTTTAGGATTTCTCACATGATGGTTTTACATTTTATATTTTGAATGCGGGAATTTCTTCTTGAAACAGAGAAACTCCTGAGTTTTGTGCAAAGTGCAGTTTATTTTTCTTATCTTCCACAGAGGCAGGGAGAGGATGGATCCCTCTGTCCGATGTCAGCAGTGATTTCTGTTTCTCAGACTGTTTAAGGCTTTATGGGTCAATAAAATTCTGCCCCCCAGATATTTATATTATTAAACCAATGCTGAGCTGATTGCTGTGATTGCAGTGTGAGCTCTCTTAACCAACCCCCTCTGAACCCCTAAACCCCACAGTGCCACATTCTGAAACCTCTTGGAAACCTTTGGAACTGCTTTTACTTTTTCTATGACTTTTAGACTCTAAAATTAAACTAAAACTAAACTTTCCTCTGCATAGCCTGACACCCTCTGCTTTGAGTCCACATTCTCACTTCCTACACCTAAACCTGAGAGACTTTCCCAAGATTTTAGGTCAAACTCTGTCTCTAATTCTAAATTTTGGCTCACAGGCCGAATATTCTGAGATTTCCCAGCACTCTGGATTCCAAAACATCTCCTCGCTCTTCCCTCTTTCCCTGCAGGAGTGTTGGAATGTCTGACTGTATAATTACAGCCAGACGCTGCTCCCCTGGGGGATTTAGAATAAATTTGGGATATCAGGGAATGCTGCTGGTGGGAAGTTGGGCTAGAACCTTGGACAGGGCCTGCTGGAAGGATCCTTCCCTTTCCCATCTCACATGGAGACACATTGGGAAGCAATTGAAATGGGAAAGTGAGATTGTTCAAATTAATCCCCGCTGTGTTGGCGTTGGATTTTCATGGGCTGGTTAAAGGAAAAATTGTTTTCCCTTTATTTTCAACATTACAGGGGAAAATTAAAAAAAAATAAAGAAAGGAAAATGTTAATATACTGGAACATAAAAAAGTGTTAGAGATGTTTTTTTCTTTTTCCTTTTCCTTCTCTGCCTGTCCATTCCTCTCCCCCCTTCCTCCTCCCTAAAAATTTCAGATACAATTCTTCCAGCAGGGAAATTTATGGCTCAACAATGGCACAGCTCAGCAAGACAAAATAATTCAGGTTCAGCACCAACTCAAGTGCAGCTACACAACTTCCAGATCCAAACCAGCTGCTCCACGGGGAAAGCAGCACAAAATCCAGTGGGCTGCAATATTCCCACTTCCAGCAGGAAAAAGGGAGAAGTGATGAAAGGCTGTTACCACTTGCAGGTTGTCTGGAGGCCTGGGTGACCTGAAATATGTGCTCAGATTTGTTCTGCTGCTCCGGGTCACGGCATAATTCACATCTGAGGGCACGTTAAGTGAGAAAAGAAAGACATAAAACCCGCCCAAACTTAAAAAATTAAAGCTGTGGGACGTAAAAATAATTGGAAATTTAAGCCTTGAGGCCAGTCCAAGCTTTGATGTCTCTGACTGTAGGTCTAGGGAGAGGTTTTTGGGATAGCAGATCACTAAATTCCCTCAAGCCATTCCTAATTCTGAGCGGTTTGACATTTTTGTCTGCCTAGAGGAAGCATTTGGAAGCTGCTTTTTCATGGATCGCTGGGAGACAGTAGCAGTTTGGGAATCTCCGTGCTTTTGGCAGACATTCCCAGCTCAGGCAGCCATGGGAAGGGACTATTCCAGCTCTTGGCAGCAGAGATAAAAAGGGAGCCTTGGTCGGAATTACATAAAAACACTGGAGTCTTATCCCTCTCAATGCTATAATAAATCAATATTTTAATCACGTTTTAATAATTGGGACTGTGAGGGAGAAACATGAAGGAAAAAAGAAAATGCTCTACTTTCTTCTTGAAATATTCACAGCAGAACCATGAGGGAGATATCCCAAATCTAGAAATGAAAATCCACACAAGCTGAATTTTTTAAACTTGTCCGTTCAAATGAATCTTTTTCTGAAGAAACTTCAACTGAACTGCCAGAAACTCTTTAGGACTTTGTTTTATGACATTTTAAATATAGGTTTATTGGAATATTTGTTTATTTTTATTTATATTTATTTAAATTTGAGGGTAGCAGATCCTTCTGGCCACTTCTGGATCACAGAACAAGAAGAGAAGAACAAGAGGAGGAGAAGGCCTCAAGTCGCACCAGGGGAGGTTTAGATTGGATATTAGAGAAAAATATTTCCACTGAAAGCATTGTCAAGCATTGGAACAGGATGCCAGGGAAGTGATGGGATAATTAATCCTGTCAGGGGAGGGTTTAGGTTGGATTTAGGGAAATTTTCTTCCTTCAGACCGTGCTGGGCATTCCCCAGGCTCCCTAGGGAATGGGCAGATTCCCAACCCTACCAGAGCTCCAGGGATGCCCGGGGTGGGATTTTGGGGTGTCTGTGCAGGGCCAGGGGTTGGATTGGACCATCAGGTCCTGATGGATCCCTTGCCACTCAGGATATTCCAGGATATTTACCTGGGAATACCCCGAGGGCTGCCAGCAACTCTCCAGCATTCTCCTGGTTTTATCGCTTTGAAATTTGGGACTGAGGTGCTGAATGGGTGAGAAGGGCAGAAAAGTTAAAAAAAAATGGGGATAATGGCGTTTGCTCCCCTTCTTCACCCACACAGCGTCCCACAGCTCTCACAGCCTCCTGTCCCTCTGTGTCCCATGGATTCAAGAACACAAATCCACGGCCCAAACCCAGTCTGGAGGGCCTGATCCCGGCCCTGCTGCCTTGTCCTGTATTTCCCTATTTTTCCTTTTTTCTCCCCTTTTTATTCCTTTCCCCTCCCATGTTTTGAAGGCCCTCAGGTGCCTGTTTTGCTGGCTGGGAGGGGAGAATTCCAAATCATGGCGATGATCCCCCCACCAGGGTGAGGATTCCATGAATTCCATTAGGACAGGAGACTTCCCAAACTTCCAGGCACAGCAGGATCTGGGCTTATCCCTGGATACCGACAAACACTCCCTGATTTTGCACTCTCCTGCCATTCCAGAGCCTCTCCTGTGGGTTTGGGAATCTATGGGGTTTTTTGGTTTTTGGGAAATTGAGGCTGGTTCTAAATTGGGATGCTGAATCCCGTGGATTCCAGCTAATAAAAAGAGCAGGCTTTGCTCTTCAGATCTTTTATGCCACTGTCTCCTTCTGCTTCTTCTTTTCCTCACTCCTAACCCCAAAAAATATTTCCCCCTCCATAACTATCCATCCTTTTTCTCCAGAGATGTTTTCTCCATTTTTCCAGCACATTCAACTCCACAATTTGGAGTTTTCTGACTGTCTGTCCTTAGGGCTGAAACCTGAGCTCAGCCAAAGTCAACGGGAGTTTCTTCAAGTAAAAACAAACAAATTATTTGTTAAAACAAATAAAAAAAAATACCTGGTCCCTGTGGATGCCCACTTTCAAAGAACCCAAATTAATTTTAGTGGAGCCTGAGGTGACCTTTTATAAGATCTGGTCACAAGGAATATTTTTCCATTGGAAAACACTTCCTCACCTCGATGAGTGGAGTGCTCTGGGGAAATGTGTTGGTTTTGGTGGAGCACTGGCAGGATATGAAACTTGTTGGGATATTTCCAGCTCTCCTGCCACCTCACCCATCTGATGCTTCTCTTGGAGCTGCCTTATCCTAAACTCCAGGGTGTAGGGATTGGGAGTTCCTGGACAACTGAAATCACCAGCAGCTCCCTCAGGAAGAGCTCCCTGATGCCAGTCAGGCAAAAAGCAGTAAAAACATAAAATTAAACATTCACTTCTTTATCCTTTCTTTGCTCAGAGCACAATTTTTTTGGAAATCTACCTAATTTTTACTCATTTAAAGCTTTAGGATATTGAATCATGGAATATCCTGAGTTAGAAGGGAGCCACAAGGATCACTGAATCCAATTCTGGCCCTGCACAACCCCAGCATTCCCAAATTCTCAGCATGTCCTTCACTGATGATCACTGGAGAAGGATACTGAATCTTTGCCCAAATTCCTGTGAAAAGTCCCTTTTTTTAAACTTATTTCTAACATTTTGTAAGTGTTATAAACAAAAAGGACCATTATGACCATATTTAATGAAAAAAATTTAAGTAAAAGAGAGAAATTTCTTTCAATCCAGTTTTTCCAACGTGACTTGGAGACGATGAACAGGATATGAAAAATTCTGAAGCACCTTCATCTCCAAATTTTTCCAATCCCTTAACTTGAAAAGCTTTTTGGATGCTTTTCCAGCCTGACTTAAGCATTTAAACTTAGACCACGCTTGCTGGAGTTGAAAAAATGAAGGACATGGTGTGGGGTGGTGCTGTAATCCCAGATCCATAAATCCAAGGGAACTGGGACCAGCAGGTTAACCCAGGGCTCGCCCCCTCTGGATCCTGACCTTCAGCAGAGCCAGCTGAGGGGTTCGATTTTCCTTAGGATTTCTCATGCTGGGCTTCTGCAAAAGCAGGAATTTCAACGTATTTGTCCTTATCCAGCAGAAGAGACAGAATTCCTCTCTCCCGCGACGTAATTCCTGCAGAACTCCAGTTGTTGGGATTACACCCAGTAAAGGCTGGAGCTGTGCCGTTCTTCCACCTATTCTGCCTTCATGCTGGCTGCTAATCCATCCCAGAGCCAGGCACTGCTCTCCCGACCTCCCACGCGGAAGAGAAGCCGTATTCCCATCTTCCCACCATTCCCGGGAGATGACATGTCCCTGCCCTCCTGCATCTGCACAGGCCCGTGGTTATGTGGAATATGTGCGAGCATCTGATACTCTGCTAAGAGCCTGAAGTGTTTTACACCACATTTTAGGTGATTTATTGCACTTTAGCACATTCATAAAACACATCGTGTTAAGCATATGCATAAAAATAATATATAGGTTACCACAAAATTTTTATGGCCTTAACCAGATCCGTCTTGGAATGTCGGCTCGAATGTTTCACTCCTGCAGGTGAAAAAACAGATTATTTCAACGGAGCTTAGGGCAAGTTGTTTAGTCAGGACAACAATATTGTGGAGAGAGCCGTTACCTTGGCAGCGCTTTGCTAATTTAAGGACTAACGAGCGTGGCTGGTTCCTGTGCTCCATCCAGCACGAGGTGTCCATGACTCCGGGCTCTGCAGGCTGCATTCCCATGTTCCTGCTGTCTGCAGACAGTACAGAGACAGGGATTAGAGAAAAGTGGTGATAGAAACCCCCTCCTCAAGCCCTGGAGTTGGTGGAAGTTTCCTCCAAGGGATGTGGCATCAGTGAGGTGATTCCTTCTGGAGGCTGCCCTGGAGCAGAGCCCAGCCAGAGCCAGAGGATCCAGCAGGGATTTATTCCAAGGCCTCCCTGGACACACCCTGGGCAGTGCCCACAGCCAGGCTGAGCCCCAAAATGGGCACAGAATGGACGCCCGGCCACCAGGGCCCACACTTGGAGAAGTTCTGCTCCAGCTGCACATTGCAGGCAATTGTCCAATTCCAGCTGCAGCTTAGGAAGCTCCATCCTCCTTGTTTTTCTCTCTTGCCTTCAGCCTTGCTTTTGCTCTTGGGCCTGGAATTTGTCTGGGCTGTCCTTGGGGCCGAGCTGGAGCAGGAATTGTTTTGTGTCCCTGCTGTGTGAAGGGAGCTCAGCAACGCTGAATGTGAACCCCAGAACCACCCACTGAAACTGCCCAGAGCCTGAAAATGTAAAAGATAAAACCCAAGGCATCAGAGGTGCTGGGAAAAGTGAGCAGGCTACAGATGGGACAGGAATCCCAGAATTCCAGGATGGGTTCAGGTGGAAAGGACCTTCAGGGTCACACAGTGCCACACCCTGGATGGGCAGGGACACCTCCCACTGTCCCAGTGTCCAGCCTGGCCTTGGACACTCCCAAGGATCCAGGGGCAGCTATAGGTGCTCTGGGAATTCCTGCCCACCCTCCCAGTCAGGACTCTCTTCCCTTCAAATCCTATTTCAAAGCCATTCCCTGTGTCCTGTCCCTCCATCCCTTGTCCCCAGTCCCTCTCCAGCTCTCCTGGAGCCCCTTCAGGCCCCGTCAGGGGCTCTGAGGATTCCCTGGATCCTTCTCTTCTCCAGGGGAACATTCCCAGCTCTCCCAGCCTGGCACCAGCCCTGGGATCACCTTCCTGGCTGGGTAATTCCCTGAGATTCCCTCTCCCTGCAGCTTAGGGGTGGGAATTTCTCTCTGGTGACATCAGGAATGTCACCCCAGCAGCCTGCAGTGCTGAGAGCTCCACCAGAACCCAAAACCAAAGCTCTGTTCCGCACAGACCTGGGGAAATGCACATTCCATGACGGGAACAATCCTACTTCCATTCAGCCATCCTAAAATAAACTCGGTGGCACCCTCAATTCCATTTTCTATCTTGGAAATCAGCAATTTTTTAATTTCTGTGTGTCCAAAGACAGCTTAGGCCCTACACAGGCTCTGTACTTAAGAAAGGGAAAGAAATCAAATTAAATTAATCCTTGTTACTTTTATTTATGAATGCCTGAGATCCTGTTTTGAAGATGGCATTATGAAAAAATGTAATTTTGTCTTCATTAACAGGTATTAAAGTAGAATAAATCTGTTTAAATCGGTGTGAATGAATAATAGCATTTTAATTGATTAATTCTCTCAGAAAAGATGTGAGAAATAAAAGATATAAAAGAAGGAGGAAGACCTTAAATTCTGATTTAAAAATTCATTGAATGGGATGATATTTATTTTTCTTTTAAAGTTGACTTCCTCAGGATTCGTTTGAACACTATGAAAGCTAAAAAAAATGTTGAAAATTGGTTTGTTTTTTGTTTTCTTTTAAAAGAGCTCATTTCCCCATATAATGACTAATTCCTCCAAGCTGAAACTGCAAGAAAAATATCAAATATTGTGAAGATTGGCAAAAGTACTTTATCAACTTATTTCATCATCCCTTCCTCCATAAATAAGGATGGAAGTCTCCGATTTCACTGTTCCTTTTTTATAATCAAACCTGTACCTGTTTTATTAGCTTTATTAACATTATATATTAGTTCTATATTAATTATTAATACATTTTTCAATTTAATTTCTTTCATATTTCTTGTGAATCACGCATTTGTTTTTGGAGAGGATAAAATTTTTTCTTTCTTGTTTTGGAGGATTTGGAGAAGATGATTGAAAATCTGTTTTCCTTTTCTTGTTAGTGAATGTTTTTCCCAAAAGGAAAGGGAAAATCATCAGCTGAGGTACTGCAGCTTTAATTGATTAATGTTTGACATTAGCAGCTACCTGATGAAGTCAAGTTATAACATGGCCCGGAGTGGATTTGGTTGGAAGGAACTTTGAAAATTATCTTGTTCCAATCCCCAGCCAGGAGCAGGTGATGCGTTGAGATTTTGCTTTTATATTTTTTTTGTATTTTCAGGTTCTGGGCAGTTTCAGTGGGTGGTTCTGGGGTTCACATTCAGCGTTGCTGAGCTCCCTTCACACAGCAGGGACACAAAACAATTCCTGCTCCAGCTCGGCCCCAAGGACAGCCCAGACAAATTCCAGGCCCAAGAACAAAAGTAAGGCTGAAGGCAAGAGAGAAAAACAAGGAGGATGGAACTTCCTAAGCTGCAGCTGGAATTGGACAATTGCCTGCAATGTGCAGCTGGAGCAGAACTTCTCCAAGTGTGGGCCCTGGTGGCCGGGCGTCCATTCTGTGCCCATTTTGGGGCTCAGCCTGACTGTGGGCACTGCCCAGGGTGTGTCCAGGGAGGCCTTGGAATAAATCCCTGCTGGATCCTTTGGCTCTGCCTGCTCTCTGCTCCAGGGCAGCCTCCAGAAGGAATCACAGGGACACTTTCCTCCATCCCAGGGTGCTCCAGCCTGACCTTGGGCACTTCCAGGGATCGGGAATATTTCGCCTGCTCCCATTTCCACCCTCACCTTTCTCTTTCTCCTCTTGACCTCTCTGGTTGCAGCTGACCACAGTCCATTCCCCAGGAGACTCTGGACAGGAGCAGAAACCCAAAGCTGTGGTTTCCCCACCCATCTGGGATCAGGAGGAGCCTCTCAGTTGCTTTTGGCTGCTCCATGTGCAGCTTGGCTGTGGCCACATTTCCGTGGCTTGTTCTCACCCGCCTCTCTCGGCTCTGACGCCTTTTTTTCGCCTCTTCCCAGCCCACCTGACTTTGTTTTTGCCTTGTGGGATCCTTGCCCTGTTTGGACACGCAGAGGAGTCGCTGTGGCTTCCCACTCTCTTGTCTTGCACTTGCTCTGAATCATTCCTTGGCTTCTCCGCTTCCTCATTTTGGCTTTTCTCAAGTGTCTGGCTTGGCGGCCGTGTCCTAAAAATCCAACAGCCTGAAAGCCTCACTCACCCTCAGTGCTGGCCAGAGAGGACAAACCCTGAAACAGAGGTTTTTGTGCCCCCAAAGGAAGGTGAGGTGGATTTGATAAGGAATTTCAGATGATCCAGCCTCCCCCAGGTGATCCCGGGGTGTCCTGAGGTCATTGCATGGCTGTGTCCTGGAAAAACCTTTTCCAAGCAGTGACACACAGATGAAGAGACTGAGAGAAATATTTTGGGTGACCTCAGGCTCAGGTCAGTCCCTCCTCAAGATTACTGGAAAATTTTACATGAGAGAAAAGATCCTTGGATTTCTTCTGACCCCTGAAACTCTGTGGTGAAAAGAATTCTTGACCTTCTTAGGGAATAAATCAGAGACTTTAGAACTCCAACATCTTAATCTCTCATTGTTTTAACTGTTGTGGAATATCTGGAGCTGGAAGGGACCCACAAGGATATGGAAGTCCAACTCCTGGACCATTTGGAATTTTTTTGGTTCCATTGTAATTTAGTACACGGTTGCTCTCACATTCCTTCATCCACAACATTCCAAACAGCTCTGAGTTAGGGCTGGGTTGGACTCGATGATCTTGGGGGGTCTTTTCCAACCTGGTGATTCTGTGGTTCTTTGGTTCTGTGATTGTGTGATCCTGTGATTCTCTGATTGTGTGATTCTGTCGTTCTGTGATCCTGTGATTCTCTGATTCCCTAATTTTGTGATCCTGTGATTCTTTAATTCTGTGATTCTGTGACTCTGTGATCCTGTGATTCTTTAATTCTCTGATTCTCTAATTCTGTGATCCTGTGATTCTTTCATTCTGTGATTCTGTGATTCTCTGATTCAGTGATTCAGTGATTCTTTCATTCTCTCATTCTGTGATTCTCTCATTCTCTCACTCTCTCATTCTCTCATTCTCTCATTCTCTTATTCTGTGATTCTCTCATTCAGTGATTCTTTCATTCTCTCACTCTCTCATTCTCTCACTCTCTCACTCTCATTCTCTCACTTTCATTCTCTCACTCTCTCATTCTCTCATTCTCTCCTTCTCTCATTCTCTCACTCTCTCATTCTCTCATTCTCTCATTCTCTCATTCTCTCATTCTCTCACTCTCTCATTCTCTCATTCTCTCATTCTCTCATTCTCTCATTCTCTCACTCTCTCATTCTCTCACTCTCATTCTCTCATTCTCTCATTCTCTTATTCTGTGATTCTCTCATTCAGTGATTCTTTCATTCTCTCACTCTCTCATTCTCTCACTCTCTCACTCTCATTCTCTCACTTTCATTCTCTCACTCTCTCATTCTCTCATTCTCTCCTTCTCTCATTCTCTCACTCTCTCATTCTCTCATTCTCTCATTCTCTCATTCTCTCATTCTCTCACTCTCTCATTCTCTCATTCTCTCATTCTCTCATTCTCTCATTCTCTCATTCTGTGAGTGCTGCCTGGATCCCAGAGAGGCCAGGGGTGCCTCTGGAGCTGGGTTCACCTCACTGCTCTCCTTGTCCTCATCCCAATCCATGAGCTTTTCATCAAGCCCTGGAATCCTCCCCTCCCCGCACGGGCTGCAGCAGAGACACCACGCAGGGCACACCCAGAGTGGAGAATCCCATTCTGCAGCTCCTCATCCAGCATGGACGTGATGATATCCACGAGTAAGGACGAAGTGTGAACTACTGATTAGGGCTTTATATCATTCCTGGTTTTCCAATCTGCACAAACCCCATCCCTCGGGGCTCATGAGCTGCAGGTGTAGGTGTGAACACAAACTCTGGCTGTAGTTCCTTCAATTCCCAAAGTTCCTGATTCAGTTTCCTTCCCGTTGATTTTGATGAAGAGGCTGAAAATCTGGAATTCCTTGGCTTCGCTCACACTCCACGTCAGGACAAAGCAGGTGTTCCCTGAAATCCCAGTTTTGCCTTGGAAATGGGAACCCTGGTTCTTACCCTGAGCTGAAACCTCCCATTTCCACAGCATCCAACTGCTCCCTTTCTTCCATTTTGCACCTTCTGGGTGCAGGACAGCAGCTCTGATTTTATGGAAAACATGGAGGAGAAGAAAATGGAGAGGGAAAAAGGCAATCCTTGGGTTCCTCTTATCCCACCTGGGCAGGTGTGAGCAAGACACAAAATCTTTTTATTCTGGAGACTGGAGGGGACCAAGAGAGGAAGAGAGGAAGGAGAAAGATGGGAAAGGCAAAAGTGGAAAACAAAGAGCTACGACTGCAAAGGGTTTGTGATGGAGATAATTCTAATGAGGATATGAAATTAGGAGGTTACCAAATTATACCTGTAAATTGGAGTGTTTATTCTGTTAAAAAATTCCATAGATTTTCAGGTTTTCCATCAAATATTTCCATAGATTTTCAGGTTTTCCTGCTCATAAAGACACAAAGATCAGACTGGGGATTCCTCCCGTGTCAGCCAGACCATCAACTCCTGATTTCAAGATTTCACGATATTTTTTTGTTTGGTTGTTTTGGTAAGGTTTTTTGTTGCTGTTGTTGTTTTTGGTTTTTCTTTTTCTCAGTTTCCCTTTATGACTAATCTAAAACTCTCTCCTAATAAATGATGTTTCTCTCAAATCTCAAAGGAAGGGCCGTGCGCCAAAAAAACCTGCTGGAGGAAAGTTTGGATTCCTCAGATGTCAAGAGAAAAATCTTGAAAATATGAACCTAAGTATTAAAGACAAATAATATTATTAACAAGATGCTGCTCATATACAGCTAAATTCTGATTTTTATATGCAAATTATATATGTTATTATCCTTATCTTTTTAGATCATGGACATACATTAGGGAGGAAGCTCCTGGGAATATTCCAACACCATGAAGGAGGTTCCTGGTGTGGGGAGGGAAGGTGTGGACTGAGAGAGAGAGGGGGGACAGAGATTGTTGACACTGAGAGAGCCCCACAGGGGACATTTGGAGAGGGGACATCTCAGGGTTCTCCTCCAGGCATCACTTCCCTCAGCAGGTGGATCCAGGCTCTGTTTTCACAGATGATGAGCACTCAGAGGGCTAAAATACTAAAATACTAAAATACTAAAATAATAAAATAAAACTGGTTTCAGTCTGGTGGGTCCAAGTGGGGACAGGGATCTGCTCTTCTCTGCTTGTGCTGGTTTGGCCCTTGCTGGGTTCCTCCAGCAGCAGCTCCAGCCCCACCACAGGAGTTTTCCCAGTTTTCCTCTGCAAAATCCGCTCTTCTCCTGGAGATATTTTTTTTGGGAGGTGTTTAATAGGTGCAGCTTCCTCACACCCCTCTCCCTTGCCCTCTGTTCCCCTGAGGAGCTGCTGTGGCTCGTGCCCAAGTCCAGCTGTGGCCCACAGCGTCCCACAAAAGTCAGGAATCCCATCCAGAGGCACAGCTTTGGTCGTGCCACCACCTTTGGGACCAAAACACAGCTCTGGGAACTGCCCAGTGAGGAGATCCCAGCTCCAAACTCCAGCTCGAGGAACCCAAGGGTGGTCAGAGTCAGGTGGGGTTGGTGCCTTGCTCCTGGCAGCAATCCCAGAAACTGAGGGGACCGCCTCAA
>VZTB01009910.1:66347-84752 GCA_013397245.1 Thryothorus ludovicianus
TTCCTTTCCTTTCCTTTCCTTTCCTTTCCTTTCCTGATTTTATTTTATTTTATTTCATTTCATTTCATTTCATTTCATTTCATTTCATTTCATTATTTCAGTCTGATGTTTCTCATCAACAGGATCACTAAATGAGGATTAACCAATCACCTTTTAACACTCACACCAAAATTTCTCCAGAGAGGAGACAGTGAAACTTCCCTACATTTACTGGAGCCCTGAGAGAGCTGGAAAGAGTCTTTGGGACCAGGGATGGAGGGACAGGACACAGGGAATGGCTCCCACTGCCAGAGGGCAGGGATGGGTGGGATTTTGGGAAGGAATTCCTGGCTGGGAGGGTGAGGAGGGGCTGGGCTGGGATTCCCAGAGCAGCTGTGGCTGCCCCTGGATCCCTGGAATGCCCAAGGCCAGGTTGGACTCTTGGATCACCTGGGACAGGGGGAGGTGTCCCTGCCCTGGCAGGAGGTGGCTCTGGGTGATCCTTAAGGATCCCTTCCAGTCCGAGCCACCCCATGGAGCTATCAGACACATCTTTGGGAAGCTTGGAGGGAAACTCCCCCTCTAAAATCCTCTTTTCTGCCCCGCAGGAAAATAAAAGGAATGACCTGGCAATCCATTCTGGAGAACTCCAGTAGTTTTGCCAGTTAAGGTGGGATTTTGTGTAGGGGAGGATCATGAAATTCCAGGGTGAGACAAGCAGGTGCCTGTTCCATTCAGGAATTCCCAAATTTATTGCTGACCCCACGGAAATGTTCTTAAGTGGGTGTAGCACAACAAATTCCTTGCTTTAGGGCCGGAATTCTTCCTGAAAATCTCACTAAGCTTTTCCTGGGATGAAATAGAACTGGCAGGCAGTGCCTGAGTTATCCCAGCTCCCACGAGGGAAGATTCCAATAAAATCACAGGAACAGGAGGGATGGCAGAGTGCTGAAGTTGCCTGGGAAGGCTGTGGGAATTCCTTCATTGGAGAAGTTTGGAAAATCTCCACAAAAAGGCAATCGTGTGGCAGAGTGGTTCCTTTCCCACAGCTGGAATTTGGTGACTTTATTCCATCTTCCTCATCCCATTTTCCTGAGTTTCTTTGGGTAGATTTGGCAGCTCGCTTTGAAAGCGAGGTGCACCAATCCAATGTTTTGTCCAACAATTCCAATTAAGTTCCCCAAAATTGATAATAGCGGTGGGGAGGACACATCTGGAACTCCCCAGCCCAGGAAAATCAGGGACAAGCTGGATCCAGGCCAGCAAAGGGCCACGGAAATGATTCAGGGAGCATCTGTTGTATGAAAAGGAACTGGAAAAAACGGGAATTCAGCCCGGAGAAGGGAAAGTTCAGGAGATTCTTATCAGTGGGATAAATTAATTATAAAAATGAAATAAAGGATCTGGAGTCAAATTTTATTCTGTCTTGAGCAGCGAGAGGACGCGAGGCGTAAACTGAAACACAAAATTCCTTCTGAACGTGGAATTTATTTTTATTTTGTTTTTCTGGGAAGATGTTTGGACCCTGGGCCAGACCATCCAGAGAGGCTGTGGAGTCTCCATTCCTGGAGAGATCCAAATCTGGACACAGCCTTGAACAACCTGCTCCAAGCAGGGGTCTGGGAGGTTGATGATCTCTTCCAACATCCAGAATTCCATAATATTGGGGTTATGTGCCGAGGAATGGTGGCTTGGACTTGGAAATCAGAGGGAAATCAAAGTAAATTCTCAGGATTTTAGAAGACTGTAATTCTGCTTGTTAATTCCTGTTTATGGGTGTTCACTGCTCCTCCTAAAATCAGATTTGCTCACTAAAGTCCTGGATTTTACAGATCCCTGTCCCTGTTAACAAAGCACTTCTAATAACTGATAATTTGAAATGTTATCAATAAATTATTTGAATGTTATGGACATTTTTCCTATTTAATATTCAGGATTATTTAGGCTTCAACTTTGTTCCTTGAGCAGAACCTTTCCAGATGCTCATCTGACACTCCATTGTGCCAGGACATCATCATTCCTTTTGGGATTTCATTCTGGTCCATCACTTCCCATATTCACAGGCAAATGTCTTTTATTATTCCCCCTTTTTAATCTCAAACTCTTCCCAGTAAAGCTCCACGGGAAACGCTTCAAAATCCATCACCAGAGCTGGATAAAATCAGGAACAAGGAGTATGAGACCTCAAGGAAAACAGAGTAATTTGGCTCTGGAATAATCTGGGGTTCTTCAATTGCTGTGTTTGAACAGCAAAATTCTCCTTGTGATGGGAAAGTCTTGACCTCCCATTTTTTGAGTCGAAAATAAATCATCAGGGTTTGTGTCCTGGAAGAAAATGAAATTGTAGAGCACTTAAAAAGGTGAATTTGTCAATTAGCTGAGTGAAGCGAGTCACAAGTTTTACAAAAAGTGGGATGGGGATTATGAGTTTTAAATCCAAGGCAGGATCCAGCCCTAATGTCCTTCCTGCTCCTTAGTGGAGTTACAGGAAAGGTTTTTCAGGATAGAGCTGCCAACACAAAGTCATATTTTATACAAAAGGCGTCCACCGACAAACTGTGACCTTTAAAACGTTATATAAAATCCTACTGAGAGATGCAAACAGGCTTTTAACGTTAGCAGGGACAGTGAAGGAAGGAAAATTATTTTCCCCCCATGAATTGGAGGCAGAGGTTTTTCAAATGGGAGCTCAGTTACCTGGGGAGGATTCGGGATTTCAGAGCCTGTGGAGGCCTCTTGATATGAAAGGGTTAAACTCCAGAGTACTGATAATGCTGAGTTTATCCCAACAAAATCTGATAAAACATCAGTCCCTCAGAGTGTCCAACCAATTCTTGCTCTTGGGGTTTTGGGATCGAGGATTTGGGCATTCTCTGAGGAGATAATCACAGAATCGTTACGGTGGGAAAAGACCTCCAAGATCAAGTCCAGCCTTTGACCAAGCCCCACTAAACCAGAGAGATCCTGAAATCCTCTGCAGAGCCCCATCTTCCACTTTGTCCTGGAAAATTGGCTGGAAAATTCTCTCCAGAGCAGGGCCTGAGGATTTCTCTGGTTCTGTATCACCAAGTCAGTGCTTGGATTTTATGGAAGTCAGGGTAGATAACTCAAAAAAACCCAAACAAAAATAAACCAAAACAATAAAAGACCCGTCTTGTTTTCCACCTTCCGTTCCCTTGAAGGTTTTCTTTGAGTTTGAATTCTTTAGGCTCTCTTGGACAACCGATGACCAGGAATTGGATTAAATTCCTTGTGTTGAAGGGAAGGTTTTTTATCTGCTCTCTTCGCCGATTCCTTCTCCTGAACATTCCCACAAACACAACTCTAAGGCAGCGTCTCCAGACTGACAGAGGGACACTGCCTGTTCCCAAATCCTTGTTTCCCAGGATGGGATGGAACTGGAGCATCTTCCCACTGCCAGAGAGGAGGTTTACTTGGGATATTGTGAAGGAATTCCTGACTGGGAGGGTGAGGAGACACTGGGATGGAATTCCCAGAGAAGCTGTGGCTGCCCCTGGATCCCTGGAAGTGCCCAAGGCCAGGGCTTGGAAAAAACTGGGATGATGGCAGATGTCCCTGCCATGGCAGGGGATGGAATGGGATAATCCTTAAGAGGTCCCCTCCAACCCAACCCATTCCACAATTCCACAATCTCCCCAACACCTCTTCGGGTTTTCAAGGATTTTATTTTATTTTTAATTCCCATCTGAAAGGACAAACAAATTCCTTCTTGTCATTCTGCATAACTCTGCCATTCCCAGCATTCGGGCGTGCTCCAGGAGTTTCCATGGATTCAGCAGCAAGGTTCAGTGCTCCCACAAGGATGGAAGGATCCTGGGGGGCAACTGCCAGGTTCCAACCCTTATCAGCAAAGAAAACATGAGGCCTGGCAGAGGAATTCCAACTATGATTCCCAAAAAAAGCCAGATTGTCTGGATAAAACTTGGTTTTATATCCCAGAAGTTCTGGAGCAAACCTGGATCTCCCTGGTTGTGATCCCAGCTTATCTCAAGATCCTTAAGACCAGTCCAAGGTCTAACAGAACATTCCCAGAGTCAGGGATGAGGGAGATTTCCCAGCTTCTTTCCCACTCAACATTTTTATTTGTGGATAAATGCGCAAAGTCAAATCCTGCAACCATGTTTTGAATTTGGATATTTTTGCCCCAAACTGTGGATAATAAATCAGGTTCTGATTGTGCCTGGTGCTGTTCAGACGCAGAGTTAGGACAATTCTACTCCATAGACTTTCCGTAGGAAATCTCATCTTTTCGCCTGGAAAATATGGAAATATAATTACCAGGCCAAAGTTTTTATACAATTAAAATAATGTAATTAAATCCCAGTGACTTTTGTTTCAATAAATAGAAGAGTTTAATTTTATAAATGTCTCATTCCAGCACTGTTAATGGAAGGTTTTCTATTTCCAGCTCCAAAAATATGTTTTAAAAATATATTTTCAGTTTAAAAAAATCCTTTAGAATTAGAGCAACATCACCTTTGTCTCAAACCAAATAAGGATTTTCTGTTCATTAAGGATATTTTGGGATTTTTGAGATGCCTTCCGAGAAGGAAATATTTTCAGGTCTCATTCTCATCAGACGGAAAAACATAAGGTTCTTTTTTCCCCATTTATTCCAAATAGGAATATGCTGAATTTCCACATTGAATTAACTCTGTTTTTAATTGATTTAATGAAGGAATTGCCAGTAATTAAAATTGATTTGTTGCTTAAAAATCCTTTTTTCCAACATAATATAACCTCCCCCAGTGGAAGGTGTCCCTGTCCGTGGCAGGGGGTTGGAACGAGATGATCCTTAAAGTCTCTCCCAATCCAAACCCTTTTAGGATTCCATGATTCTTCGTTGGTAGGATAAGCAAAGGAATGGGAATTCTCTCAAGAAATTGTAACACGAAAATAAATCAGACAACTTCTAGTTTTAGCTCTCCCCAATAAATATATCGGGAATATTTGTTCTCCAGTGATACAACTTGGGAATGATCTCTGAAAATGGGGATCCATGAAAAGGAGAAATGGGGATCCTTGCAGGAGAAAAAGGCCCAGACTTGGCAGGACCTGGTGGGCTGGAAAGTGGGCAACTGGAAGTTTTCAGGAATAAAGCAGGATTTTGATGGGATGGGAGTGCCAGGGAAAGGTTGGCGGAGCAGGAAGGGCTCAGGGGATGCACGGGAGGCCGAGGTTTGGCTGCTCTGGAGGTACCAATGGACTGGGTGGAGCAGGGAGAGCCTGGGATATGGCTGGGAATGCGAGTGGGAACAGAGACCTTCCCAAAATTGGGAATTAGAGTTTTGTTCTCACTTGACTGAAGGTGAAATGGGCCTTCAAATGGCCTTTCTTAGCTGGTATGGATCCCAGAATTCCAGAATGCTTTGGGTTGGAAGGGACTTTCAGGATCACCCAGTTCTCCCTTCCACGGGCACCTTCCACTGTCCCAGGCTGCTCCAGGCCCATCCAACCCGGCCCTGGACACTTCCAGGGATGGCACATCCAGAATTTCTCTGGGCAGAGCTGTGGAATGCCACCCAGACTGGAGGCCCAGGGATTTTCTCCAGGACACAGAGTTCATCCCACTGCTCCTTCATGGAAAGCTCCCAAGCCCTCCGGGGCAATCCTGATGTGTTCGCAGCATTCCAGGTTCGGCTCTTCGTTCCGTTCCCTCTGATGCGATTCCATGTCTTGTCCTCAGCTTCAGTCAGCTGCAAGCAATCAAAGCCTTGCTCCAGGATCAAGGAAAAGAGTTAAAATGTTCTGGGAGGAATTCCAGATGGAAATGGAAGGTTGGAGGGGAGGGAGAATTGCGGGATTGACGCCGTACCTGCAGACCAGGGGCGGGTTTAGCTGGGCGGGTTCTGCAAGAAGCTGAACTTTCATGTAATGATTGAAATTACTTTTTTTTTACTCATTTTCCTTTTATTCCTCTTGCTGTTCCTCCACAAAAAGTTCAGGGAATGTTTCAAAGTGTATTGCAGCTTTATTTATTTATCCATTTATTTATTTTTTTCAACATACGAATATTTCCCCATTACGAATCAAAACAAAAATGTCCTTTCAGTTCATTTTATTTTATGTATTTCTGGATATTCCTACATAAGTAAACCAATGCCAAATAAAGAAAAAAAATCCATATAAATAAATAACACCGGCTCTCGTTGAGTGAAATCAAGATAATTATTTCCCAAAAGATATTTTGAAGATTCCAAAGTTTCCTCAGTGCTTCGGTGTTTATTTATCAATGAAAAACTTGTGAGAATAAAAAGAAACTCTGTGTGACATGTTTGGGGAAAAATTTTATTGTCTTCTAAAAATATTTACATTTTCTGTAAGTTCTGTAAAACTCATATGGCCCAAATCTGATTCTTGATATTCTAATTCCTTATGTTTAGGAGTTACAAACAAGAAAGCTGATGGAAAACCAGATTATTTTAAAGAGATTCTGGAAAGAATTCCAGAATGGAGAATGTGCAATCAGATATGGACTTTTTTCCCATCAAAAAGCAATCCTGCTCATAAAAGCAAAATTGACTTTTTTTAGATGGGGCTAAATCTCTGCCTGTTTCTACAGCAAATTTTTCCAGCCTGGTGAAAATAAATTTTGGGGTGATTGAATTGTGATATTCCAGGAGCTGAAGGCGCCAACAGGGAATATGGAGAGAGGCTGTGGATGAGGGATGGAGGGACAAGATGAGAGGGAACGGCTTTAAACTCAAAGAGGGAATGTTAGGTGGGATGTTGGGAAGGAATTCCTGGCTGGGAGGGTGGGGAAGGGCTGGGAATTCCCAGAGGAGCTGTGGCTGCCCCTGGATCCTTGGAAGTACCCAAGGCCAGGGCTTGGATCACCTGGGACTGTGCAAGGTGTCCCTGACTTTGGAACAGGATGATCCTTAAATTCCCTTCCAACCCAACCCATCCTGGGATGCTCCGAGATTGGTCCTGTGCTGCACCAAAGGCTCCGGAATCCGGGAAATCTGGGATGGAAGGGGATAAATAGTGACTACCTTCAGGTTTGGGTGGAATTCTTTTTCTCCCGTGAGGTAGAAACCACCCTCACAACTCCCTTTAACAAAGCATCAGAGGAATTCCTTAGGCTCGGGGAAGACTTGGGATGCTCTGGAAAAATTCCGCCGGAATGATGGAGCACGGACAAGAACAACCCAAGAAATTGGATCTTATTTGTCTTGAGTCAACAACAAAAAGGGACTTTTTGGACCACCTACGATGATCCCTGAGACAACACCACAGTTCCAGGGTGTAGGAAGCAATTCCCATCTCATCCTGCCCCATCTCCAAGGCATCACAGGATAATTCCCAGGGAAGGAATAAATTCCTTACCAAAATTCCCCTTTACAGGTCCCAGCACTGGTGTCTATCCATGTAAAACATCTCATCTGAAATGCAGCTCCTGATTTTTACGGGGATCCTGTTGAGTGACCAGAGGATAAAAGCAATTCCTTGAGGAATTTATGAGAGGCTTTTTGGAACCAAAGTGGGAAAGGCCTCGTGACTTGCCATTCAAGTTTCGTTCCCTTTAATTGGATCAGATTGGAAATAGGCTGGAAATTCACTATATCCCAAAGAATAATACAATGGTCTGTTAAAAGGATCAATGGAATTCTCGTATTTATTTTGTCAACTAAAATTGAAGGCAAAGATATTTCATTTTTCTAATTGTTAACACTCTCGCAATGTTTGCCAGATGTGACCTTTCACTGAAGAAGTGGAAAATTTTCCTTTAAAAATTAAAGGCTGCAGTTATCCAGTGTTCTGCAGAGCTGGCTCCTCTGCTCCCACTTCTGTTTAGTTTGGATCTTCCCGTGTTTCTTCATCAGGTGCTTCCCAGTGTCCTCCCCACTGATGGGATAATCACCGAACAGGCACGGAAACCTTTCCCAGACGGGAGCCAGAGATTTAGGGAAGCAGAACTGAGAGTTTCTATATTCTCCTTCCTGAAGGAAACCAATTATCCCATCATTTTTCGCTGCTGATGCCTTGTGGAAAGAAAGAAAGAAAGTGCTTCTTTATTTTCACAATTTTTTTTTTGCTGCTTTGAGTACAGCAAAGGAGACTTGGCTGATGCTGAACTCCCAGGTGGGGGTTTTTAGTCTCTCACCTTAAATCTCTCTTCTTTCACAAAGCAAAATTAATTTAATAAATTAATCAAACCAAGGAGCTAAGGGCTGTGATTTAAAGTGAGCTTTCACTTGGAGAGGGGCACAGCCCAAAAGGAGACGGATTTGGCTTTTTGGAGATGTGGAGATTCAGATTCTGACTGATCCATACCAACAGAAAAGGGGTCGGTGCTCTGCTGATTAAACCAGAGTAAATTCAGCTTTAATTTACACCAATTAAAGAACCATCCCAGGCCTTCACCAAGGGCCCCCGAGCTCACCCAGTTGCCCAGACAGAAACCCCACAGACACATCTGTTTCCTGCCCTCCCTCCTTCCACCGCCACACCCGCTTTTATCTGCAGCGAGCTCTGACTCACTCCCAACCCCAGGACAGCCTTTCTGCTAGGCTTCAAACTAAGAACCAAGAGGTAAATTGTTCTCAGGGCTCCCTGGCGGAATTTTGGGTGGAGAGTCGGAGCTCCTCATGATTTGTTTTTCCCACAGTATTTTGCGGGGATGATGGAAGGAGGTTGTTTGTGAGCCGCGCGTATTTCGCGTCTCGGAGCAGCGTCAGGAGCGCTCGTCAGACGGAAGGACGAGCTTTTGATGTGGCCCAAGGAATAATAAACCAGGATAAATAATCCCAGCTACGCTCGCCCCGGATCAGCCGAGGGGAGGAGATCATGGGATCTGCCCGAATTTCTGCAGCGCTTTTGCGTGGTCACAGAACAAACAAAGGAAACATCCATCAGTCCCTTTGAGATGTCAAAGCCATCGGAAAACCTGCGGCTCTCTCCCTTAGACTTTTGAACCCGACCTTTTTTATTTTTCACTTGGCTGAATCCGTTGGATTTGGCAGCCTCCAGAGCACACACTGCTCCTGCCCCAGTCCCCACACAATTAACGTTCAGGAACAAGCCGAGGAAAGAGGGAAGAATTGAATAAATTAGGCCACACCCCTGGCTCTGAGGCCCGATGTCATGGTCCTTGCCAGGGCAGAGAAATGCTGTGGGGAGGGCCAACGTCTTCCTGAGTGCCAAGAGGAAAAATCAAGGCACTCAGGAAAAAATCATGATGCAGAGAAGCAGCAACTATTATGCATCAAGGCAATTTCTTAGCCAGTGGAAATTTGGAGATTCCCCCAGCTGGGAATGATCAGTGTCACCCGACGGGCGATGTTAAACCTGCAGACTGTCACTTGAGGAAAAGTAAATTCAAAATTTAAAAACCCATTAAAAATCCTTCTCCAAACATGACCGAGTTGTTCTGGCAAGCTGAAATCTCTTGTTTTACAGTAACTTCTGCCTGAAGTTGTTTCCACAGTTCGGACGCCTGAAGCATCCCTGCTTGATCCAGTCCAGCAGGGATCCAACCTTGGCAGATCCCAGGATAACCAGGGACAGTTTAGAGCCTCCCCTGCACATCCTGACCTAGGTGTGCTCCTGCCCAAACTTCCACCCAGTAAAGAATATTTTCTCCTTTTTCCTGGCTTCTGGCATCATGATCCTTCCCTCCTCTGCAGATTCCATGTTACATCACCACCAGCCTTCCCTACTCTGAGGGAACCACCCCCCCAATTAGGAATTTTTCCAATCTTCTTGAATTATTGGGAAGGAATTTAATAACCTTCCCATACTATAAGAAAATTGAGGAATAATGGTTGGATTTGAGGCTGAGGAAGAGCCATGGATAGAGCCTTAATAAGGAGCTGCCTCCTCGTCTGGGGCATGTGCATGTGGAAAAAGCAGAGCACAAGAAATTTTAAATCCAATTGCTGCTCTTCTGTTTTTCAGGCTGTAACAGGCAGAGCTTTCCTGTTTTAAATAAATTTAAATGAAATTAATTAAATTTAAATTTTCTAATTTAAATAGGGGACATTTAAAGCTGATTAATGCTGAGGCACCTCACTGGGAGAATGTTCTGCTCTGCATGTATGGATTCACTGTCCATGAAAAACCCCAAACTCCTAAAACTGAACTCCAAAATACCACAAAAAATTTTCCTAAAAAAAAAATCCCTAAAAATCCCTAAAGTATTTTCTCCTTTACAGCTTTTATTACATGTCCGTCCATCCTGTATGTTTTTTCCAGGATCCAGGGAATGGTGTCCCACTGCCAGAGGTCAGGGTTAGATGGGATATCGGGCAGGAATTCTTCCCTGTGAGGGTGCTGAGGGCCAGGAATGGAATTCCCAGAGAATCCCCTGGATTGACAGGTTGGACAGGTCTTGGAGCAACCTGGGAAAGTGGGAGGTGAAGAAGTCAGAAAAGAGGACCCGTAACCCAAATCATTCTGGGATTCTGTGATTACCTTGAACGTTTTATTTCTTAAAAATGGAATAAGATCATATGACAAGGGTTTGGAATAGAATCCATCTTATAGACCCGATAGGAATTTTCTCCCCAGCTGTGAATAAATAATTTAATGCTCCTGTTTCCTTTCCCAGTGTGGCAGTGGCATTCCTGTGGGTCTCGCGTCCATCCCACCAAGGCTGAGATCAGCTGGAGGACACTGAAAGTGTCTGATCAAAATTCTAATTATAGTTATAATAATTATAGCTCTGGTGTCTCAGAAACTTTATCTGGGTTTGGATGACACATTCATGGGAGTTTTCCTGCTCTCTGCCTCTCCTTTTCCTCTCTGCTATCTCGGGCTTGGAAAAGTCTATTTTGGCCAAAAATCCATGTATGAGCTCTATACCAATGCTGAGGGAAGGAAGCAGAAGGTGGAATTTTTTCACATATGCTTCCAGATCCTTGGAGAGATCCATGGATTGCTGCTGTGTACCTGCCCAGTCGTTAAAGGTTGAATTAATTGCATTTCCACAGCCTCCCTTCCTGACCGGACCTTCCCTGATCTCCCAACCTTTAGTCCCTTGGGGAATGCTTATAAATCAGGCTTAGGTTGGGAATAGCTGGGCAAGGAGAGTCCTGGAGTTTGTCTTTGGACAAATGGGACATTTAAAGAGGAATTTTTCATGGAATGAGACAAAATCCTGCAGGGAGCCTGCCCTTACTAACTGAGCTAATTAATTTTTCAGATGTTAATTGTGGTAACACTTGGTAATTATTGATTACGTGTTCATAATTCAAAAATTATCTAATTTCCACTTTCTGTACAGAAAAAAATGTTGAAAGAGCTCCTCATCTTGCCTTTAATCACAGTCTGGTTCTCATTCTTTATAACTACTAATTTTTAATTATTTCTTTTTTTTTTCAACATATTTTCTGTCTTGTGAGGTGAAAATTTTCAGCCCAACTTTTTCCACTGCTCTCCTCAGATTCCTCTCCCACCTGGAATGTCATTATTTTGGGATGCACAACCCTGATATCTGGTTCCAGGGGAAAATGCAAAATATCTTGATGATTTCAGTCATTCGTCAGCAAGATCTTCAGTAGGATTTAGTTCAGAGAGGTGAAAGAAGAATTCCCTGATTTATTCCCTTCTTTCCCAGCACAGGCACATATTCCAGGAGGGGGTGTCTGACACACAGAATTGCTTCCATAATAATCTCCTCTATCATACTCTCCCCTAGTCCACGGTTGGGTTGGATATTGGGAGCAACTCCTTTGTGGAAAGGATTGTCCAGCCCCGGCACTGCCCTGCAGGGAGGTGGGGGAGCCCCATCCCTAAAAAATTGTGTGGATGTGGTGATGCCTTCTGGAGGCTGTCCTGGAGCAGAGAGCAGCCAGAGCCAGAGGATCCAGCAGGGATTTATTCCAAGGCCTCCCTGGACACACCCTGGGCAGTGCCCACAGTCAGGCTGAGCCCCAAAATGGGCACAGAATGGACGCCCGGCCACCAGGGCCCACACTTGGAGAAGTTCTGCTCCAGCTGCACATTGCAGGCAATTGTCCAATTCCAGCTGCAGCTTAGGAAGCTCCATCCTCCTTGTTTTTCTCTCTTGCCTTCAGCCTTGCTTTTGCTCTTGGGCCTGGAATTTGTCTGGGCTGTCCTTGGGGCCGAGCTGGAGCAGGAATTGTTTTGTGTCCCTGCTGTGTGAAGGGAGCTCAGCAAGGCTGAATGTGAACCCCAGAAGCACCCATTGAAACTGCCCAGAGCCTGAAAATATAAAAGATAAAACCCAAGGCATGAGTGGCACTTGCAGACTTGGGTCAGTGTTGGCCTTGGGTTAATGGCTGGTCATTGATTTTTGATGCCTTTCCCAGCCTGAACAATTCCATGTTCCTGCAGTTGGTCTCCTCAGATGAGTCCTCATCAGGGTGAAGTTTTTCAAGGCCTTTTGGATTTGGTGTCAATGCCAGTTTAAACATTCCTCCCCTCCTTCCCTCTCCCCTGCCCTCAGGTCGATCCCAGAGCTCTTCCGAGCCTCCCGCTTTCCTGAGCAGGCAGAGAACTTCACCAAGGAGCTGATCTGGAGGCAAAAACAAATTCTGATTTTTTTTTTCCCCAGGTTCTGCCCCAGCTGGATCAGGCCCTTGAGCAGTTTCTAGCAATGGCCACACAAACTTTTGTGTCAGAGGGGGATGACAGGAGTTAGGGACAAAAGGAGCAGAAATGTAAAGATTTGGCTTTGCAGGAACACCAAAAATTATAACCACATCTCCCCTCCGTTACCCGGGTGGCTGTTCCATGAATGACTGGAGAACAGGAAGGCTCCAAAGCCACACTCAGATCCTGGATTCAAGATGACAGCGCCTACAATCAAGGCACAATATACACAAATATGCACAGCGTGAGCTTTTGTTTCCACTGAAATAATGCAGTGCAGAAATGATGAATATTTCCTTATCTTGGCTGCCTTCCTGAAACTAAGGAAAAATTGGCTGGTACAGAAGGGAACACCCAGGAAAACATTTCGTGGATAGACTGGTTATTCACTCGTATTCATTACGTGGTTGTTGAGATCACAAAGGGTTTTTTCCAAAGGTAAAAAATACAAGCATGAAGTCAAAATTAAAAAACAAAGAGACAAAAAAATGTCATTTATTTGCCTCCTCATTACTGGGGCAGAAAAAGCCCCAACAAACAAAAGGGAACACGTCACATCTACCAACAGAAAAGCAAATAATTGAACAATAAATTACTTCACTTTCCATGTATGTTTTGTGAGCCAGTGCTGGGGATGAGGGAGCAGCCACTTCAAATTGAGTGGGAAAGGAGGGAAAAATAAATAAATCAGTTTAATAAAAGCCAGTGGGGTTGGAAAAATGACTGAGAAAAGGGAGAGGCAATTTTGGTCTGTTTTTACACCCACGTGCAACAGGGAGTAAGTGAAAATCAGCCCTAGGGATAATTTATGGATCCTTTTTGAATCTCCACTCGGGCCCACAATGTGTATATTAGAAAGTTAATCAACAACGAATGAACTCCCAGAAAAATATTGTGGGAGACGGAAAGAAAGATGGGAAGGAAAAAAGATGTTGCAAAGCGCTGCTGTTCCCTGCTGGCATTCCCTGGAAACTGGGGGTCCCAAGGCAAAGATTTTCCATGGACGCAAATCCAACCCCACTCCGAGCCATTCCTGCTTATCAAGGCACAAAGATTCCCTTGTCAGGGGAGACTGGCACCTTCCTCATGGAGTTGCTGGTGGGGTCTGAGCCTCTGGGTCCACATAAACATTCCTTACAACAACGACCACTCCAGGAGGCCGCCTCCGGATCTTCCATAAAATTAAGCTCCAAGCAAATCTGATGCCGGAATCCAAACCCTCATATTTTGGCCCGAGCAGAAGAAAATCCTCAGCAACCAAGTGCATGACCAAGTTCCGAGGGTCTGGCTGTTCCTAAGGGCAGTGTGAATCCTGGATCCTGGAGAAGTCCCTCCTCAATGAGGAATTTGGCTCCTCTTGGCCACCTGCAAGGAAGTGTTGGGTCACCACCCTCGGGTCTCCACCATTGCCGCTGAGGGTCAGCTCCACTGCCTGAATGGAGACGTTGAAGCCACCTGAGATGCAGAAGTCTCACCCTTCCCAAAATCCAGAAGCTGAGAAGAAATTCTGGAGCTCTTACATCCAGTCATGGACCACAGCCATGGGATTCACCTCTTTTCATGGTTCATCCTTCTTTTCTGGAATCTCACCGATTCCGTCACCCTGGGAGGACATCTCCCTCTGCTCATGGGATGTGTCAACACTGTCACTGAAAGGACCTTCTGGTCCATGTGGGACCCTCTCTGTGTCTCTGCTTTTCCAGATCTGAGTTTTCCACAGCTCTTGATGTTGATTCTGGCCCCACATCAACACGTCCAAGATTTAATTTTGATTTATTTGTAAGCTGTCATACTGGTAAGGATCTTCTCCATGTTCCTTGTCATGTTCTTTACTTGGGTTACTTAGGAGGATTTGCTTTTCCAAATTTGTCGTCCTGGTTGTTTTACCAGCACTAAATCCCTAAAATATTGGGAACAGCCATGTTCTGCAGGAGTGAGGAGGCTTTATCCTCCATTATGTCCATAAATGGGCCTTTCCAAGGACCACAGTGAGGGAGGATTTTATAACACAGGGACAACTTGAAAACAGCACAGCTAAAAACCCAGAAACGTAGGAGAGACACGGATTAGGATTTCCTCTGATCGGATACTGTTTTTGTTCCGAGTTCTTAATTTTCCAGGCAGCTGTTCATGTAAAGGCATGTCTTTGAAATTCCCCTACTTTCCCAAAAATATCCCTAATACTCGTAATTTATCAGTGCAAGCTCTCAACAATCTCTGGTCCAGACACAGGATGCAGGGCTTGGCGCATGGACAAAATGGAAAATGTGAGGGTTTCCCAAAATTTTATTGTTTTAAGCTTTGATTGTGGGGTTAGAGCACAGCAGGAATGCAAGGGGGGAAATGGGATCTTCCAGTGGAAAGAGGGGCAGCTCTTTTAGGAGATCTGGGAATGGGAAGGGGGATAAAGGGGTGGGATTTATTTTGTCCCTCTCCAAAAGGGAGCAGCAGGAGCTCTTTCCAGCAGAGAGAGGTTGAATCAGCCCTTTGCAACAACGCTCAGATCTCTCTTGAGAGCCAAGGAAAAAAATCAAAGAAGTCCAGACTGTTTTCCGGAAATGTTGTGTCTGTCCTTTCATCCCCACCTCCTTCAGCTGAGGATTAGCCAAAGGCATTCCCAGGCCTGGCCCAAACAGGAGCAGGAAGGCAGGAGTGTGTTTCACTCCCTGGAAGTGCTGGCATTGGGATGGACCCGTTGCCATAAATCCTGCCACGGGGTGATTATTGAAAAATCCAGGTAATAACACTAATCCCCAAAATGAGCTGGGATGTTTCTCTGCCTCCAAAAACCTCTGAGCCAGTGGAAATTAATCCACCTGGACCTCAGTAGCAGACTTGCTTCCTTCAGATCTGGGTCCAGGTTGGAAAAGCCCTCGGAGAGCGCAGAGTCCAATCCCTAATCCAGCAGCACCAAATCCACCGTTAAATCACATCCCTAAGTGCCACCTTTCCACATCCTTTAGGCCTCTCCAGGGATGATGAATCCACCTTTTATAAATCCTACTGGAGGTACCATAAATTAAATCCAAAGTTTTCACTCCGGATGTGACCTCTCTGTTAAAATTCTCTTCAGGTTTTCCAAGGAAACTGAAAGGTTTGGAGTGAAGTGCTCATGGCTTTTGGAAAATCAGAGATCTTCCAAATTTATGCTGATTTTGGGATCCTAAATTGCTGAGGTGACCGTGTCATCTGGCTTTCCTGGAATTATGAAGAGTTCATGCAATGATTTAAAAAGTGAAAAAAGAAATAATTTACAATGTTCCTTATTTTGCTTTTATAACTTGAAAAAGGATTTCTTTGACTCACTCCAAGTGCATAATTCCTGTTTGGGTTATAACAACTTCCCAGGACCTTGATAAACCATTCAATAACCATAAAACAAGAGGGTTCTCTATGTTTTGACACAAAATTTTTCTTTTCCTCTTCTATCTGCAGACACTTATTGATGACTTTAAACTGTACATGGTCAGATGTTCAGTTTTCTTTATCAACAGCTTTGCCAGACTGAGATTTTTCTTGGAAACTTTGATTGAAGTTTTTTCACACCCGTGTTTCAAATTATTCTTTATGGCATAAAATGAAATCATCACAACCTTCCCATGACTTTCCTTTAAAAAAAATACATGTCCTGTCACTGAATCCTCTTGTACATCTTGGAAAATTCTTTGGTTCACCCTTTAAAACTTCCTTCCTTCCTTCCTTCCTTCCTTCCTTCCTTCCACCCTCCCTCCCTCCCTCCCTCCCTCTCTTTCTCCCTCCGAATGAATTTTGTTTTGATGACTGAATGAAAAATTCTTTCCCCCAACATTTCTTGCTCCTGAACATCACAAATTTACGAATATAATAATTAATTTACACACAATTGTTGTGCAGAGCCACGAGGTCCCCCCTGAGCCTCCCTTTCCCAGGCTGAGCCCCTTCCCAGCTCCCTCAGGAGCTCCCCAGCCCCTTCCTCAGCTCCACTCCCAACCCTGGACATGCTCCAGTTCTTTTGTGGCACGTGATTCCATGGGGTAAATGTAAATTGAGCCTAAAAAATATTAATTTTTAGCAATATTTTAATTTTCTGTTCTGTGTTTTCCCGAAATATCCATGACCCCCCAAAATTAATGCCTGGTGCCGTTTGTGTTCTGTGTGTTTATATCTTTTGGGAGGAGATCAAAAAATTTTGTTCGCACTATAAATCTCCTAAATAAATATATTCTTTCTTCCACCTGATTACTTTGGGAAAAAGAAAAAATCCTGATCTATGGAATAAATATTTTGGCCCATAAGATTTTGCCATGGAAACTTGAAGTGCTCCCTGCGAGGTTTTGGCACTGCAAGGACTGATGAGGCCACACCAACCCATTTTCTTTTTTTTTAGGGAATAACTGCAGGTTTTCAGCAGGAAAACAGGGAAGGATTAAGGTTAATAACACCCTTATACTGAATTTTTTGAATCACAAATACTCCCTGGAATGGTTGGTGCAGCTCATCCAGATTTAAAGATGGAATACGACAACATAATGAAGAGCAGTGAAGTATTTGTAGAAATATGACCTCAAATCTGCTCTGAATTGTGGTTTAGGGGCTGGATTTTTTAAAATTGGTTTGATTTTATACAATATTAATATATTTGTGTATTTATATATTTATATTCTGTGTGTCTGCTCGTGTATTTCACCATCTTTGAGGAGGGAGGTTGGACCAGGTGACCCCGCTCTGATTTCTGTGATCTGGGCTGATTTATTGCCTCAAATGATCTCTCCCCTCAAATAACGAAAAATAAAGTGATTATTTCTGTTATTAATTGTGATTTTGGTGGTATAACAACAACAGAAATGATACAATGATACCTCACTTGTTATGAAGTTATTGTGTCATTGTCTGGTAATTGTGGGGGGGGAAAAGAGTGAGAATTTTATGGAATAAAAAAGAAATTTAATTTTATGGAAGAAAAGAACAGACTGAAAAATCTGAATTTCTACACATTTAATATTGAAAAAAATTCAATCAATCAATATCTATCTATCTATCTATCTATCTATCTATCTATCTATCTATCTATCTATCTATCTATCTAAAAATATCCTTCTTCAAGCTTACAAAGAGAGTTAAAAACAGACCTGGCACCCCAAAAATGGTCCCTGTACCCCCTCAGTCCCTCACTTTTTAACCTCTACGTTATGAGCACAATGCAACCGCTGTAAGAATAACAAAAAGCAGGAAAATCCCGATTTTTCCTGGAGTTTTACTGCTTGAATTCCCGTTTTGGTCTGTCTGCAGGGCTCTGTCAACACATGGTGAGTAAATCCTACATTAGAGGCAGCAGGGAGGGGCAAATTCCCTTATTTTATTATTCCTGATATTATTTTTGACCAGCGCCGTCAGAGGGAAATCGTTAAAGGAAATCAATCCAGGATGTGACCAAAGCAAACCTTTGCAATTCCAGCCTTTTTCTGACTCATTGTTCTCACTGGCTGCTCTGGCTGCAGGGGCTGTTTGTCCAAGGAAAGTTCACCTGGAAATGTAAAGAAAAAATAATAATAATTCCAAAGTTTTCACAGAGTCATCATGTAAAATATATTTGGCATTTTCCTAAAGGTGAGGTTGGTTCCAAGTATTCTAGGGGGGAAAAAAATAGGAAAACAAAGAATTCTTTCTGAATTTTCTGGGTATCTCAGCATCCAGGAGATGCTTTTGGAGTGTTTTTCCTGATTCTTTGCCTTGGGTTTTGCAAGAAAAAAATGGGTTTTTTTTGGGAGAAGGCAGGGTTGGATGGGATTTTGGTAAGGAATTCCTGGCTGGGAGGGTGGGGAGGGGCTGGGCTGGAATTCCCAGAGCAGCTGTGGCTGCCCCTGGATC
>VZTB01009910.1:91787-102868 GCA_013397245.1 Thryothorus ludovicianus
GGGAAGGGAAGGGAAGGGAAGGGAAGGGAAGGGAAGGGAAAAAATCATGGAAACCAAGGGAGAGAAAGTCTGGCAACCACAGGAAGAGGAATAAAGATTGAATTCCCTCACAAATAATTTTGGAGATGTCTCCAGAAAGATAAAATGCCTTTTGTCAAACATCAAGGCTGAAATGGGGCAATGTTGCACGCGTCTGGGAAGAAGGAAGAAATGGAATGGCTCCGTTTTTATTAGGAGCCACGTGGTAAGGAGTTCACAGTCCTGGCAAAAAAGAACCAGATTATAAAACTTTAAACTCCCTGGGCTTGCAGCCTGAGCCTTGAGTGGTTCCTGAGAGACTCCTGGGGGCTTTGACTCCGTGGTGACCTCGGAGTCGCTCCTCAAGCCAGCAGAGAAGGCCTGGGCTGAGCTGAACCAGGTTTGTCTTTGGCACCGTTTCCAGTCTCGGAGTAGTCAAGATTTAATCACTGATAGTGAATGTTGATAGCTGAAGTGGCAGGTTAAGGACTTCCAGACTGAAAGCTCTTGTAAAATAATCCATAACATGTTGGCAAAGGGACAAGTCCTCTTTATGTCTGGGCTCTCTGCTTAGTTTTACTGTGACTTTTCAGAAAGGAGCTGAAAACTCACCTTTATGAGCTGTCTGGTAACACTTTTGGTAGCTTGGTTGTCAATCTGATTTAAAAAAAATATAGAATAAAAGAACATTTTCATGTGTGCAATTCATTCTGTGCTTTAAAAGCAAGAAAGGAATGTCCTCAAAAAAATCTCAGCTGCACTTCTTGGTTAGGATGAGATCCTGAAAGCAGAATTGGTGAGAGAAGAATCACAGGAAATAAAAAGTTCAAAGGATTTAAGGTCCAGAGCTGTGAGCTTGAATAATCAGAGTTTTCCAAAATTGCCCCATGGTCTTGTTTCGAGGTGGGTTTCTTGTTCTAACTCCCTAAATTTCTAAGAATCACAGAATTTTAATTGGGTTGGCTTGGGAGGACTTTAAAGACCATCCTGTCCCACCCCTGCCATGGCAGGGACACCTCCCACCATCCCAGGGTGCTCCCAGCCCCGTCCAACCTGGCCTTGGACACTTCCTGGGATGGGAAATCCAGAATTTCCCTGAGAAACCTGAGAAATTTGCTGGGAGATGATTAAATCCAACATCAGCTTTGCCTAAACTTGGCTTTCTTGGCCTGACACTACTCTGATTTTACACCGTGTCCAAAATTACTTTTTTTTTTTGTTTGTTTTTTTTTGTTTCCCTGCCAGGTGTCTTTGCCAACGCTCCCAATTCCATTCCTATATTTGAGATATCATGGACTTGTTTCTCACCTGCTGCATCCTTTGTTTTGGGACTCTTTTTCAGCCAAGAGGATTTCATTTTGTGCCCTATCACCCAACATTCCTTGACAGGCCATAAAAAAGGAGGGAGAGGGATTTTTTCTACAGATAGTGACAGGGACAATGGTTATAACTTACAGACAGAGGGGGTGGATCAGGTGTTGGGAAGGAATTCTGTATTCAGGGGGTGGGGAGGCCTTGGAATGGAATTCCCAGATGGGCTGTGGCTGTCCCAGGATCCCTGGAAGTGTCCAAGGCCAGGTGGAAGGGGCTTGGAGCCACCTGGGATAGTGGAAGGTCTCCTTGTCCATGGATGGATGAGTTTTAAGTTTCCATTCCAACCAAACCCATTCTATGCAAAAAAACCAAACCCAAAAGGACAGAGGGGGTAAAGCACCAACAGATATTTATGAGATCTGTTTTGGCCGCCCCACTCATTCCTTTGGTGCGGTAGAAAGTTAAATACATTATAAAAGAAAATATCACAAAATCAGGCCTTGCTCTGCTAAATTAACAGCTGGCTTGTCACTTCTGTTTGTGAGTTCTGATGTGAAAACAATCTTGGGAATGAGAATTCATTAACACAACAAACTATTCCTGGGTGCAAAACAACTGCACCTGCAGAAAATGAGAAATCTGTCTCACGGGGATCAGGGAACAAAATTGGTAAAAGAACCAAGAATGGAGAGATTGGATGGACAAACAAAACATCTTTTATTGACCCATGAGTGGAGTGCATCCTTTGGTGAAAGGAATGGATAAAAGGGAAAGTGGGGCTTGTTGGAACCCAGAATGCAGAGAATATTCCTCTGCATGTTTGAAAGGATCCAAACCCTCTGACAAATCCTGCTTTTAACCTTTGTCCATGGAAAGGGCTTCCCGGGCTTTGGGATGAAACAGAATTATCAGGAATGTAAATTAGATCATAACATAATATGTAATTTATCACAGGGTGAGTAATGTGGATTTTTGGGTTTGTTAGGATGGTAAGTAGATGAAAACAGGATGAAGAATCTTCGTGGTTTTTAGGCTTCTTCTTCTTCATCTCCTCCATATCCTGCAGTGTTTTGGGTTGCTAAATGATTGGTCAGGATTTGCCACAGTGCAGAGTTATGTGAATAGAAGTTTAGTCAGCAATTGGTAGAAAAGCAGAAATAATGCACATTTTGGGTGATAATTGGGGGAATTATCTTTAAGAGAACCTTGAATCTGCATGTTGGGGGCTCTTTGGTGCCTTTCTCCCTCACGCTATGCTGGTGTAAAGCCTGATGTGCAGAAATTACTGATAAGAAAAGAATAAACAACCTGGAGTACGAACACCCAAGAGTCCTGTTCATTTTTTTACCTAAATGAAGACTTAAAAGACAATCCTTCCCTATCAGGGGAGGGCTATGTGTGAGTAACAAACTCCTACAGGGGCTGAAATAAAAGCTTTTTTCAGCCTGGAAACTTCCGTTTTTTATTGTGTCACAACCACCTCTACAACAACATTTTGTATTTCTTAGTCTCTCAGTCGAATTTTATTGAAGATAAAATTAATCTGATTTTTATTTCTTCTTCATTTCCTGCTTGTTGACTGGCCCAAGGCAGGCACCAACACCCTCTTTGTCACCTCCTGTCCCCCTCAGCCCAGCTCTGTTTACCAAACCCCCGTGCTCAGCTTCCCCCACCTGGTACAAACCCCGGCACGAGAATTCCCAAACATCTCCCAGGCTCAAATCTCCATCCTCTCCACCATCTGGATGACCTCACCCAAATCTTTCCAAGGAACCTGTCAATCAAATCTCTGATGCCCAGCGCTGTAATTTCAGGTTATTTATTGCTCTGCTGGATTGCCGGGAATCTCCGGCTCCGGGCAATTTTATCCCGGGGAGCTGCTGTTCCTGGTGATCCAAGTGGGTCAATGTGCATGAAAAATCCATCTGCAATTCCTTGTGGGTGTTGCTCCAGCATCAGCTGTCAGCTTGGCACATGGACAGGCCAAAGGAACTCGTGTCACTCAGGGAACTTCCTGCCCGACACACGGAATGCCACGGGGATGGACATTAATCACTCCCCACTGGAAGTATCCAAATATTTTGGCAGTTCAGGAATAAGGCTCGGTGTTTGTGAGAGGTGAGAGAAATTCGTGGCATCCGCAGCCAAATATTCCAGTGTGGGAGGCTGAGAAAACAAACAGGCCTTGTACTACAATGGGATATCTGTGGCAAACAAATGCTGAGAATGAGAAATTAGGGAGAAATGCTTCCCATGAGGGTGAGACACACTGGGAAAGCTTGTCCAGAGAATTTGTGGATGTCTCATCCCTGGAAGTGTCCAAGGCCAGGTTGGACAGGGCTTGGAGCAACCTGGGACCAGGGAATTTGTCCTTCCCCACGGCAGAGAGTGCAACTGGGTGGGATTTAAGGTCTTTTCCAACCCAAAATCATTTTGGAATTCTGTGATTCCATGTCAGGTGGGATGCTGCCCTCAGCCAAGGGACTGAGCCAGGACACCACAGGGCCAAACTTGCTCCTCCTTGAATTCTCTGTTTATGTTTTCTGGCTGATTGGGACTGAAAAGAAAAAGTGTAAAAGAATGATCTTTTTAGTGCCTCAGGATTTTAATTTGAGGATTAAGAATATTCTTTTTAGTGCCTCAGGATTTTAATTTGAGGATTTAATTTGTAACCATTCCACTAAAACCAGACACTGTCACCACTGTGGCTTCCAGGGGGTTCTGTTCCCATTGGGAATGGTGAAATCAGGCTCCGAGCTCAATCACTGCACCTTAAAACTGCTCTGGGTGGATTTAGGGACCCATCAGATTCCAGCAGGGACAGGAGGGATCTCATATAACAAAAGTCATCTCAGAATGAGACATTTCAGGCCACTCCAGCCAGCCCAAGGTGCTGCTCACAGGAACAGAAGAGAAACAGAAGATCCAGAGAGTGAAAAACTAAACGAAAGTTCCAGATCTGCTTCTGCCATCACCTGTTGGTCACCCTTTTTTTAAATTCAGATCTGGAAGTCAATATTCCACATTCTCCAGGTTATCTGTGATGATTCCTGTCCAAAGTGCCCATCTGCTCCAGCCAAGGACCTCTGGGTGTGTCCAGAAGTGGAATTTTAAGGATTTTAGCGGCTAAGCAGAAGGTGCCCAGCAGCTGTTTAACTGGGACAAGGAGGGACACCTGGATTACTTGGAAATTACTTGGAATTACTTTGGTCATTCATACCTGACATCATTGTAAATCTTTCTTTCAGCTCCTAAGCCTGTCTTATTTTTTTATCAGACATTAAGAGTAATTCCAGATTTATAATCCAACTTTTCCAATGATTACATCTTGCACCAGTCTAAAAATAAAGGCCAGGCTGTCCAAGCTGCACCTGAGCGGAACCCACGGCCTTCTCCATGACTGGATGGGTTTAAATCAGCACTGCAATCAATCTGTGGGATTTGCTGCAGAAATTCCTGTCCTGAAGCAGGAATTCCTGCATGAAATTCCCTGGCATGTGTTATGGAACAGGTCTGAGCTCACGATCCTAATGGTTCCTCCTGGAGCTCGAGCTCCAGACTGAGGAATGACTGCCAAGAGCACTGAAGGCATGGGAATTATTGGAGTTTTTATTTATCATCATTACCAGCACCGGTGTCACTCAGAGCCACCTGAGATTTGTGGTGTAGGAATCAAATTATTTCATTTTGATTGATCTATTGGTTTGCTTTAAGAGTAACAAATCCAGATTTATAATCAATTAAACTCATTTTTCACCTCACTCCCACACGCCCTCCCTGTCAAACTCAAGGTAAACTTTAACACCTCCCCCTCCCATTTTATTTCTGGGCTTTGTGATTTATTTTCAGGAGCGAGACACTGAAGGCAGAGTCAGTTTTTCCGAAGGAATAAACCTCTGGAATCTTAGGAAAGAGCAGTTATACAATACCCAGGGTGGACAGGACACAAAATTAATCACCCACAAATAAATCAGGAGTGTGAGGGAGGGCAAATGAGAGCTTTGCTGCTTAGGCTGGGTTTTGTCAGGGAGGGATGTGCTCACTTTTCCCTAATTTGAGGCCCTTCCTAAAACTCTTTGGGTATATCCATCCTGTTATGGGGAAGGTCAGGCTGGGGGACCACAATGATCCCTCCTGAAAAAAATCCATGGGTTTGATTTATGAACTATTCCCTTCCCTTCCCTTCCCTTCCCGCACCTTCCCGCACCTTCCCGCACCTTCCCGCACCTTCCCGCACCTTCCCGCACCTTCCCGCACCTTCCCGCACCTTCCCGCACCTTCCCGCACCTTCCCGCACCTTCCCGCACCTTCCCGCACCTTCCCGCACCTTCCCGCACCTTCCCGCACCTTCCCGCACCTTCCCGCACCTTCCCGCACCTTCCCGCACCTTCCCGCACCTTCCCGCACCTTCCCGCACCTTCCCGCACCTTCCCGCACCTTCCCGCACCTTCCCGCACCTTCCCGCACCTTCCCGCACCTTCCCGCACCTTCCCGCACCTTCCCGCACCTTCCCGCACCTTCCCGCACCTTCCCGCACCTTCCCGCACCTTCCCGCACCTTCCCGCACCTTCCCGCACCTTCCCGCACCTTCCCGCACCTTCCCGCACCTTCCCGCACCTTCCCGCACCTTCCCGCACCTTCCCGCACCTTCCCGCACCTTCCCGCACCTTCCCGCACCTTCCCGCACCTTCCCGCACCTTCCCGCACCTTCCCGCACCTTCCCGCACCTTCCCGCACCTTCCCGCACCTTCCCGCACCTTCCCGCACCTTCCCGCACCTTCCCGCACCTTCCCGCACCTTCCCGCACCTTCCCGCACCTTCCCGCACCTTCCCGCACCTTCCCTTCCCTTCCCGCACCTTCCCTGAACTTCCCTGAACTTCCCTTTCCCAGAGACCAGGTTGCTGAATATCTTCAAATTTTGAAAATTTGAGTTTTTTAAACATTAAATTGATCTAAAAGTACATAAAAAAGTTTTAATTCCAACTTTAATTCTTTCTGCAATTTTACTCCCATGACATTTTTCTGATACATGAAGATATTTTCCAGATCCACAAGGAGAATCCATCAACATGAGCATGACCTGGAAATTCTTGCCCTTAAAACTGGAATCTTCCTGGTTCATTCCTTCTCCTGGATCTTGTGACCATTCCTGTCTATTCTTTGCTTTATCTTTTTCTCTGACCAGTGAGATGAAAATTTTTAAAGCTGAAATAAAAGAGTTCCCTGTGCTGTGAAAGAGTTCTGTGAATTGAAAACCAACAAAAAAAAAAGATCATGAAATGGAAAAGTTAAAAAGGAATTTCTGAGGGTAAAAGCTGCCAACCCTCTTGGTGTAAAAAATATTTGATGTGTAATCATTTAATATTAAAATAAAAAGAGGAATTACAAATCCCAGTGATAATGGGAACCATATTGGTCAGGAGAAGGAGATGTGCAGGCAGGATTTACTCTGTGGTTAATTCTCCAGCAGAAGAAGAAAAAAAAATCCTCAAAGATCCAATATCTGTAAATTCCATGGAATAATTTTTCTCCTTATTCCCAGAAAGGATTGTTCTGCCTGGGGCAGTGCTGAATAAAAGCCCCGTGGATGTGACACTTGGGGACATCGATTAAGGGGGACCATGGCAGTGCCAAGAGAATAGGAACTCAGAGTTTTCCTTGTTTGGAAATACCTGGAAAATTAGAGGACAGGAGCTAAAATCAGACTTTAAGAGTTTTTAGTTGATTTATTATTAGAAGACAACTGGAGCTCCCTTTCGTTTCTCAAAGCTGTGCAAGAGACACTGAAAATAAATACAAAAATTACCTTTATAAAAATAGGTATAAAATAAAGAATAACCCCTACTTCTCTCTCCACACATGGAAAGGTTATCCAGGGAAATCCAGTTTTGTCAATGTCTGAAAGGAAAGCAAAGGTGGCCACCACCTAAATGTGTGCAAAGATGAAACCATCTCTGAAATTCCATCCCAGCAAATCCGCAGGGCGTTTGCTCCTTCTCTTCCATGCTCACAGCAGGAAAGGCTTTTCCCAGACTCTCCACATTTATTAGATGGATTGAATCCTGGTTCTTCCATCAGAACTGGGAAAATGAGGCAGGGTGGGACATCACATCTCATTTAACAGCACAATTTGAGGCTCAGCAGCCTGGGAAATTTGATTTAAAGCAAACCCACCCTGAACCACAGCAGGGTTTTGAGCTCGGGCTTTGACAGGGTTCTTTATTAGCGCGATTATTTTAATATCCCTGTCCTTGACATTCCGACGGAACAGAGCTTTCCAGGGAAAATGGAGCTGGAGATGGTGGGAGGATGGAGTTTCTCAAGGAGAGGCTGTCACAGAAGAGCCTTTTGATGGAAAGGAAGGCTCTGAGTACTGGAAAGGAAAAAATCCAAGGCAGAAGAATCAGGTGAAAAACAGGATCCAAAATAGTTTTGGGAATTAAAGGAATTCCTTGGTCCAAGGGCAGATTTGTGCTGATAACTGCGAAAGAAAACCATGGAATATTCAGAGGGAATCTCTGTCCCTTGCCCATGGAAGTGCTTCCAGTCAAAGCTGAGGGGTGGCTGAATTCTGTGCACTCCAACAGGCCTGGAATGAGGATGGGAGCAGCTATCCCAAGGGATTTATGTGAATATTCCAGTGCTGTCCAGCAGGGATCAGCTGGCTTTGTTAAATCCTGTTAAATCCTTATGTTTTTCCAAAGCTTTCCCTCATCCCTGTCAGCTCCTCCCAGGCTGAATGCGCCGCTGTGGTTCTTTGATCCACCCTTTGCACCTCTCAGTTTTCCATTTCCAAGAGTTCCTCCCCCATTTCTTGTCTCGTCAGCTTTCCCTGTTCTCCTGAAAAGTCAGAAATTATCCTGATTTCCCTTCCTGGCTGTTTTTGCAGCTCCTTTCCTACGACATCCTGGTATGAGCACACCCCAGATGGTTCTGCCCGACAAATGCAACCTGAACTAAAAATTAAAATCGCATCTCCTGGTCACTGTGGAAAACAGAATTCCTGGGATTTTTTTCCCAGACATTTGACAGCACTTGGAAATCCTCTGGATTTTCTGGGAGTGGAGATAAGCAGGAGGAAGGGAAATTCTCCAGCCCGACCCAGCCGTGTGTTGGTCATGGATTTCCAGGAGGGCACAGAGGGAAATCAGGGCCCATTCTCCACAGGGTGGGATAAATCCACAGGAGGGAGTAATTCCATGATTCTCCAGCAAAAATAAGGAAAATAAGGAAAAGTTTGCAGTTTCTGGGTGGTGACAGTGTGGCTTCTGGGAGCCAAAGCACCAAAGATAAATTTTTAAGGCTGTCTGGAAATATTTTTCCTGCGTTGTCCAATGTTCTGTGGATTTCCTTTCCTCTGGGGTGAGGATCTGAGGTGATCCTGCTGGAACAGATCCCAATTGGAAAATCCAATGGCAGGAAAATCAGGAATCCAGCATTTTCTTCTGACAAAACCTGATGCTGGAAATCCATCAACTTTTCCTTTAACACCTTCTGGACCTCCCAGATATTTTGATTTCCAGGTGACAAAACTCGAGGTCTTGGGGACAGTGACTCTTCAAGCTGACTGTCAGAAATTCCCTACTGGAATTTTAAATGGAATTTTGGATTGGGAAGAAATTAATTACTGGGAGGGTGGTGAGGGCCTGGAATAGAATTCCGAGAGAAGTTGTGGCTGTCCCTGGATCTCTGGGAGTGTCCAAGGCCAGGCTGGATGGGCTTGGAGCAACTTGGGATGGTGGGAGGTGTCCAAGGGGATTGAACCTGGTGATGTTTTAGGTTCTTTCCAACCCAAATCATTCTGGAATTCTGGGTTTCACTGATCTCCACTGACATCATCTTTCCCTTGAACATCCAATTCCTCGAACTTCCAATTCCTTGGAATTCTGTTTCCTTGTTATAAAACAAGCACCAGTGAGGCAGGAATTTGTTTCCAAGGATACCCAATCCAAAAAATTCCAGGACAAACCCCTCCAATCTCTAAAACCCCTCTCAGACTTTTCACTCATTTCCTGATTCTCAGAAAATCGGCCTCTGATGCCAACAATAAAACCTCATCAGGAAAAAGTATTTTGGGCAAAACAAGAGGCTCCCAATCCTGTGAACCACTTGGGACTGTATTTAAATCCCAGGATCCTGAAGGCCTGGAAACTCTGGGAATGCTCCAGGAAAGCTCCAGGGAAGGCCATTGTTGGGCTTGGCAGGGCTCCAGGTTCTGGAATTGTTGTTTGGGGACCCAGCAAGGAGCAACGTCCCGTTGGGAAACCCCTTCCATGGGCATGGGGTCAGATGGGATCAGACGCCACCAGGAGGGGTAAATGAACTCTCAAAATATTATTTTTTTTAATTACTTGAGCGCCAGGATTCTGTCCTGCAGCCCACCAAGGATTTGGGGAGATCTTGGCTTTATTTTTCTAAATCCTCAAGTGAAACTTCCTTTTCAGTTATTCCCGAGGGAATGGAAGTTGGGGACATAAAAATCGATCCAGCAGGAAGTTTCCAGAGGCCTGTGGATTATTTCTTAAAGGACTGACCTTCAAATATCACCTTTTTCCAGTTTTATTCTGAAAAGCTCCAAATTTTCTCTTTTTTTTCCCCCAAAAATCTGGTGATTTTTGGTGTGCATGGAAGGGGAAATGACAAAGTGTCATTCCTTTGGGAGTCAACTCAGAATAGGAAAAAAATTCCTCAAAGAAGATCTGAAGGGCACATTGGAAATTTCTCCCGAAATCTACGTTAGTAATCACATGATGAATTTTAGATTCCAGATTCTCCTACCTTTAAATGCATAAATCAGGTCACAAGAATTCAACACAACTTTAGAGTGATTTAGAGGAAAATTAAGCCATATTAGAATCCAACTTCCTGATTCCCACCTGGAAAATACACCTGGAAGTCCCTTCCCAAAGAGATTTGTGACTGCAGCAGCTCTAAATATCAATATTAGCACAAAGATCTCCAGACTGATAACAAAATTCCTAATTTTAGCATTTTTAGCATTGATATCCCAATGGGAAACATCTCAAGAGTGACGGTGCCAAGATCCAGGGAATTTTAACCTGTGCTGGAAAAAAAGGAAGGAAAAGATGTGTCAGGATGAGGAATCCATGAAACCGGGTTGTTAAGATAAGGCAGACAATGGTCCATGCACAGAGCAGCTCAATAAATACATTTATTTTTAAATTTTTTACAGTCATCCCAGAAAAATGGGTTTTTTAAGGAGCATTTTGAAGGAAGTTTGGGAGGAGCAGCCACACTGTCCTGAACAGAAGCCAGAAAAAACAGCTCTAGCAAAGTCATTTTTCAGTGGCAAGTGGAGTTTTCTCCTAAATTATCTCCACCACAAAAAAAGGCTCTGTTTTCTGTGGAATATTTTGACGTTTCATTGAAAACTTCAACACAGGAAAAGTGAAATGTTTCCAGCTGGGAAATTGTGTCCTGCACCATCTCCAGAGTCCCTGCTGGATTTGGGATAAACTGCCCGGATTCATTTCCATTTAGGGGCTCCCAAGGCAATGACTGCTCCCAACATGGAGATTCCCATGAATTCCCAGAGAATTGAGAAATAATCCTGTTAATTTATGGTGGAGCTCACCCAGGGGACAGCAACAGAACCTCTCGCTACCAGTGGTGATTATTTTATTTTATATTATTTTATTTTATTTTATTTTATTTTATTTTATTTTATTTTATTTTATTTTATTTTATTTTATTTTATTTTATTTTATTTTATTTTATTTTATTTTAT
>VZTB01009910.1:105479-117381 GCA_013397245.1 Thryothorus ludovicianus
TATATACACATGTAAAATATATATATATATTTATGCATCCAACACTCTCATGTGGGTATCACTGGTTTATTTTCACATCAGAAACTCCTGAAATTTGGGATGCCCTGGCCAGGAGCCCCTGGTCACCCTGTGGATGAGGCAGGACACACGTGGCAGGGGAAGGGGGAAGGGTTGGGTGGCCTGGGCCACATTTTGGGATGGGATTCCAGAGGTTTGGGATGGAGCTTTGCCAGGACGGGATGAGCTGAGCTGATCCATCCGAAGGGCTCCCCTGGAGGGGCAGCTCCAGCCAGAAAGGATCCCACAGACTCCTCACCCCTCAGATCTGACCTTTCTCCCCATCCCATTAAAACTTCAGCCCTGGTTTGGGAGAGAGTTTCGGGAAGTGCTTGGCGTCATCATAAAATCCAAGAACGGTTTGGGATGGAAGGGACCTCCAGGATCATCCCATTCCATGGGCAGGGACACCTTCCACCATCCCAGGCTGCTCCCAGCCCTGTCCAAGCTGGCCTTGGACACCGCCAGGGATCCAGGGGCAGCCACAGCTTCCCTGGGAATTCTATTCCAGGGCCTCCCCACCTTCAGGGGGAATTTTCAGAGAAAATTCCTCTCACGGCCCATTTCACAGAGCCTGGGGAATTCCAGCAGGATTGTGCCTTCCTGGGGGTGGTTTCTCCTACGGCAGGGCCAGTTGGTCACAGCAAAGCAGAACAAACCCTCCCTTGCCAAATGCCCCCACCAGGGCTGTGGGATGGAGGGGATTTCCCTGGCGGTGCAGCCTAAAAACAAGTGGAAAATGCCCCAAATAATGGGAAAACTCCTTATCCTGAGCAGCAGAGCAGGGCACTGTTCATCACACAGAAGCTGGAGCTCTGTCTAATGGAGAAAATTGGGATTTTTCTCCATCGCAAGGGGATAAATAACTTGGGCAAAGTATCCTGTAAGGAAACACCTTTCCCTTCAGGACCAGATTTGGGATATTCAGCGTTGCCTGGAAGAGCTGATAAGCCCTCAGTCTAGAAATCATCCCTCAGCCCTTTTTCCATCTGCTTCTGCCTCCTCAGAGCTGTCAGACAGGACACAAAGGTCGGCTCTCCTATTTTTAAAAGCTTTGTTTTGGATGATATTCATGAATTTTGGCTGTCGAGGGCAAGCCCTGGCGGCTGCAGCCAAGAGAAGCAGCTGTGGTGCTGTTTGCCTGGAACACAATCTGCTTCTGGAGAGAACTCCCAGGTGGTTCAAGAGCAAATGAGTGTCAGGAGATCACATCTTGTCCTTTCCTGGGGTTTTATTTGTTTTTCCTCTCCGAGTCTTCCTCGCCCCGGGCTCCTGGTGCTCTTTGGATGATGCTGTGCCCTCCCCGTGTCCTGTGAGCATGGGGGAGGAGCTGGGCTGTGCCACACAAGTCAAAATCTGCAGATTTCTCCGTGGGTTTGTAAGGAATGAATGCTCCAGCACTCGCAGCAGAGATCTTAATTCCCCTTTTCTTCAAAGGTGAAAGGAAATTCCGGGTTTTTCCTGATGTAGAGTGGAAAAGGGAGAGGGATGTCCGTGGTGAAACATCCTCAGTGCCAGCCACGAGAATTCTCACTGCTCCTGCTGCCACGTTTTTCAGATTGAGAGACTGTTTTGGGCCCTTGAATGGAAATATCACTGAAAGCTGAGCCTTGGCACTGATTTTTAGGTCATTTAGACAGGAGAATTTAGAGAAAATTCTCCTTTCTGCAGGTGTCAACAGCAAGAATGGGACAGAGGGGTTGTGATTTCAGCTTAGAATCTTTGCTGCTGCCAAGTGCAGCGCAGAAGGCCCAGCCTGAGATCACCCTTCAGGTATTCTCAGGCCTCTAAACCGAAATGTTCCTTCACAGACACTTTGATTTTAATTTGTTCTCCGTGAAAAAACAAACGGAGGGAGCAGTGAGCCAGGTGGGACTGGAGAAAGACCATCAGCCTTCAGCAGGAATTCACTGCCGGGGATCCTGGAGCAGGGAGCAGCGAGGAAACACAGAGTAAAAATTCCTCTGGTAGAAACTGTGACAACTCGAGGTGCAGCCGTGCCCTTGGTTTAATTAAAATTAATTTATTTTCACTTCCTTCCTGCCTGTTGCAGCTAAGAGAGCTGAAACCATTGCTGGCTTTGAGGCACATGTAACAATTAGTTAGTTCAAATACAACTGGGTGAGTTTTACAAATAAGATTCCATTAATTAGTGCAAGTACCCAAAGCCTGATCTCTTGTCCGTGGAATTTTTTTCTAGGCCTTGAAAATCTGTGACGGAGAGATCGTTTCATTTTTTTTTTTTTCCAGAAAAAGAATAAGAAAGGTGGAAAGAAGAAAAGAAGAAAAATAAATGAAGCTTTCATCAGGTCCAGATGCAAGTCGTGCCTGGGTTCAGGTTTAGTTCAAAAGTGGATGTCTAGGTCTTGTTTTTCCTGACACACTTCCCTCATCCCAGTCCAAGCTGCTCTGAATTTGTCAGCGGGGAGCCTGAGGAAGAAATGGCTCTGTTTGAGTTGAATCAGAGCAGCAGCTCTGCCTCCTGCCAGAAATCCTGACCTTTCCCTGTCTGAGGCAAATTGTCCTGGGCCTGTCCCATTTTCCAGAAAACCTCTGCTGGCATTTCTGCTCTCAGCCTTCTCCGGGAAAAATCAGCTTAGGTGAGTTCACAGGTGTTTCTTAACACTTTCCATCCCATCCTTTCCTCTGAATCCTCAGGGCCTGAACCAATTAACTCAGCCTGAACTTAGCAGTAGGTGTGATCCTGGTAGCAATTAAAAAAAAAAATCTAAATTAAATATATTTCTAAAAGCTTCACATCTGCAGGGCTTGGGTGGAAACTGCTCCCCTTCCAAGAGGGATCTCCCATGGCTGCTGGATGGAATCTGGGGCAAGCCTGAGTGACCTGCTGCTTTCCTCTGGGAGCCTCCTGGATATTTATGGAGCGTGGAGCCCATCAGCTGGGAATGACTTTATGGAACATCTCACTTCATTATTTTCAGGGAAACTGCAGCTTTGTGTCCTGATGGAGCGTCAGGTGCGAGGGAAAAACCTGAGCAAACACGGCTTCCATGCTCATTCCCGAATAAATGAGCTCTCTGTGGAGGGCATCACTTCTAATTACACCCCAAAATGCGCTTTGGGGGGGGTCATTGTGAGTCTGCAGTAAATCCAGGAGAATCTCTCATGGAGTCTTGGTTTTCCATCCATCTCCAGCTGCTTCTCCCAGGGGGCTCCAAGGGGAAGGGACTGGATGGCAAAGGAGAAGGAGAAAGGGTCAGAGGAGGAAAGGATGGGGAAGGATCAAGAACTGGGAGTTTCTTGATTTCTAACCCCAAAGCAGGAGGGAGATCATTCCAGGATGATGGATACAGCAGCAAGCTGGGATTTCAGATGTGTCATTCCCATGGCTTCCCTCTCCTGCCTCTCCACAGTGTGACCTTGGATAACTCCTGATTCCTGCCTTTACTCACTCCCCTGGGTTTCCTCAGGCTTCTTCCCACTGGGAATTCACCCCGTGGAAATTCCCATGCTTTCCCACCAGTCTCATCCCCGCAGGATTTGTGTTTTCCACCAGAGCTGAATGTGCTCAGCCCAGATTTTCTGGAAGCGCTGCTTGGGTGGCGTTTCTGGAGGTGACCCACACCCATCCCACCCAAATTTAATTTTCTTCAGGGATCCATAGGAAAGGAATTCATGGAGGACCTTGGATAACCACGACTCTCTTTCAAACAGCTGAGCTGAATTCCTGACTTCTGCTTTTTCCTTGGAAAGCTTGAAATAGAGAAAACACATCGGGCACTTTGGAATTCCTGGCTGATCTTTGCCTTGAATATTTCCACAGGTTCTGGAATATCCTCCCGGTTTCTTGTGTTGGGAAGCTCCACTCAGCCCCCTGCCACCAAGATCTCCATGGTGAGTGGTGCTAGAACAATCCCTAAGGATTTCCTGGAGAGTTAAACCTCACAAAATCCAGGGAATGGACAAGAAGTGGACATTTTATAGCCATTTAAACAATCCTGTTTAATTTTGGTTGGAGACATGAAGTTACGAGAGGACTTTCGTGACTCTTTCCAAGCCAAACTTTAAATTAAGGACTAAATAACAGCAATAAAAAGGTTTGTTAGGCTGCTCCTTTCTCTCCAAGTTTTAATCAATTTCTCAGTGGTTGCATTCCAAAGGCGAGTTTCCGGGAATAACATTAAGGGATGAAAAAAAAACCAAAAAAAGGAGAAAAATAGAAATGTTTTTACTGATTTTTTGCTTTCTCAGATTAGGTAAAATTATATATATATTTGGGAATGTATTGTTCAGAAATCATGGAATCGTGGAATACTGAAATGGTTTTGGTTGGAAGTGACCTGAAGGATCCTCCCATTCCTACCCTGGCATGGACAGGGACACCTCCCACTGTCCCAGGCTGCTCCAAGCCCTGTCCAGCCTGGCCTTGAACACTTCCTGGGATCCTGGAGCAGCCAAAGCTTCTCTGGGAATTCTATTCCAACTCTTCATCACCCTCACAGGATGAATTCCTTCCCAAAATCCCATCCAACCCTGCCCTCTGGAAGTGGGAGCCATTCCCCCTTGAACTTCCACTTCAAACCCAGCAATCTTTGTTCCAGTTCTTAGTTCCTGTTCTTAATTCCAGTTCTTAGTTCTTGCCATCCATTTCTGTTAACAGGAAAAAAAAATATAGAAAATAAAAGAGAATGAATTAGAACAATTTTTTAGTTATTTTTCTTCCCATTTGGGCCCAGTTTCTCTGCAAGAGGATGAGCACAGGAAGTTGCACTTCCAAGTTAAATCCGGCATTCCCAGTTCTAGCTCTTAGTTCCTAATTCTAGTTCTTAGTTCTAGCCTAAGTTCGTGCCATCCATTTTTACAGGCAGCAAAAAACATGGAAAATTAAAGAGAAGGAATTAAAACTATTTTTAGTCGCATTTTTCTTCCCATTTGGGCCCAGATTCTCTGGAATAAGACGGGAAACACAGGAAATTGAATTTCCACCGGAAATCCAGCATTCTCAGTTCTGTTCATCCTTTTTTTTTTCCCCAAATTTATCTGTAATGCATCTTCTTTGTTTAATCCAGGGCTCTCCCAGCTCTTCTCCCCAGCCCACACAACCAGCACCGGCTGAAATCCAGTAGCACAAAAGCTGCTACTGTTCCCTGGATGGGCTGGAGCTGCAGATTTTCCCTGGCAAATCCTGAGACAATATTTGGAAGTTGTTGATTGGGAGCCGTTGAAGCGCATTAATCACGGAACAAACACGCTCCCGGCCTGCCAGGCCCCATAAATCTTCCTAGAATTCCACCTCCCATCATAAACACATTCACAAGCACTTAAGCAATCCCTGGAAGATGAGCATTAATTCCCTAATTTGCTGAATCAATCAATGGGAAGTCGGGATGAGCGGGAGCTGAGCTCCCATCCCAAGGGGGAAGTGTGGGATAAATTCCTGCAGGCGAGGAGCTGATCCCAAAAAGCTGTTTGCACGTTGTAATTAAAATTAGTCCTGAAGCTCTTGTGCACACAAGATTAGAATTTTATTGTGCTGAGATCTGTACTAAGTCTTAATTCCCAACAGGCCTGAGAAGCTCCAGGAAACTCCCGAAAACTCCCGAAAATGTCATTTCTGGAGCAGGGGGAGAGCTGCCTCAATCAGGAATCAGAGCAGGAATTAAAATCACAGCCAAATATTCAGTAATTTCCATAAGATTAATAAAGAACACAATGGATTTAAGAATTAAGAGAAGTTTTTAAATTTCTTTCCTGTTTTTTGAGCATTCAGCAGGTTCCAATCCTCTTGTGGAAACATCAGCCTGACGGGAAGATATAAACCATAAGGAAGCTGCCAAGTTCCTCAGATTTTCAGGTCTGAGTGGAATTAGATCATTTAATTGGAATTAGATCATTTAATTGGGCTTTCTCCTCCTCCCTCATTGTTTTATCTCACCCAAACACGTTTTGGACCGAGCTTTTAGGGACAGGCACTGATTCTATTCTCCCTACAACGCTAAAAGGAAAATTATGACTCCACACAAACGATTCTTTGATTTGATTTGGTTTGATTTGATTTGATTTCATTTTATTTAAGGGGGTCTGTCCATCCAGCCTGCTGGGTCACAGAATCCCAGGATGGTTTGGGTTGGAAGGGACCTTAAGGTTCATCCCATTCCATGGGCAGGGACATCTCCCACTACCCCAGGGTGTTCCAGCCTGGCCTGGGACATTTCCAGGGATCCAGGGGCAGCCACAGCTGCTCTGGGCACCCTGTGCCAGCCCCTCCCCACCCTCAGAGCCAAGAATTCCATCCCAAAATCCCATCCAACCCTGCCCTCCTTCAGGGCAGTGAATCCAGATCCATTCCTTGACCAAAGGCTGAAACTTTTCCCAACTCTGCCATGGAGTGGGGCAAATGGGAGAGCTGGGGGATGAATTCAGGGTGGGGCTGTGAGGAAAGAAAGGAAAAGGGGAGTTCCCATCCATGAGAACAAGGAGAAGATGGATTCACTCCCCAGAACAAACGGAGGTACAAAGGCAGCAGAGCTTCAAAGGAAACGTGCCGTAATTCAGGAGAATTATGGAATTACAAGCAGCCACTCTTCCCAAATCCCCTCTCATCCTTTTATTTTTAATTCCTGCTGCTTTCTGAAATTCCGTCCCAGTCAGAGAAATCGTGGTGGCCAAATCCAGGGGGTTTAGTCCATCAGTTTTATTCAACCTTTCCTTCTGAGATGAAAATCCCTGGGCTCTAGAAAGATGAGCAGGAGAATCATGTGGGGCTTCTTTTCACAAAGAAGGGAAAGGAATGAGGGCAATTCCACCAGAAATCCAACGAGTTTTTCTCTGGAGGAGTCAATGCAGCAAGGCTGGAAGGTAGAGCAGGGAAATTAGGATGAGAAAACCCCAGAATCAATTTTTGGTTGTTGAGAAGCGCTTGAGATAGGGGAATATTTGGCAGGTGGAAATCTGAGTGTGCAAAAAAAAAAGCTGATTGTACAGAAATGAATTATTAAATCCACAGAAATAACAAATTTTGTGTCAGAAAACAGAAGAATTACAGAGAGAAAAGTTTTGGTAAGATTCTCTAATGGTAGCAGAGGGAGAAAGGTCCTTAATGGTTTTAAATGGATCTGGATAAATGCAGAGAAGAATATAGAGATTAATTTGAAGCATCTCCAGGCAAGTCTCTGTGAAAAGTCAGGTCCAAGGACAGAACTCCTGGGAATTTTCCTTCCTGCTTTGTCTATTGTTGTTATATTTCATCAGCTGTATTTAACAATTTATTACTTTGCATTTACATGAAGGGGAGATGAGGATTCTCCTCACAGGACCGCAGAACTAAAATGGGAATTTTTGGATGACAGCATCATCCACATTGTCCCCATTCATCCTGTTTTTCCTCATTATTATAATAGGGTGATCTCCCAGAAATTCATCCCTGTTACCAGGAAACTTTCATTCATTTACAGATGAGTTCAGACTGATTTATTGTAATTATTTCCTCTTCAGTGCTTTAATTGTCTCATGAACAAACCCCAAACTGCTCTCAGTTGATTACATGAGGCAAAAATTCCTGGATCATTCCAGAAACTCTTCTTTCCATTTCCAGGGAGTCCAATTAGTTCTTGCTGAGCTCCACTGCCAGTAGGAATTCACTTTTCCTTCCAGGAAGCCCTTGGGCTCCCAGCACATCCCAACAGGAAGGGTTTTCCCAAATTTAAAGTGCAAGGAACTGAGGGTTTGCATTTCTGGCCTCAAACTGGGGATTTGTGTAGCAGATCTGTATGGAAAGGGAGATCCAAAAGTTGCCTTTTCCCACAGGAAAAGTCTCCCAGCATTAAATAAAGAGGGAATAATGACCCCACTGTTCAGACACACCTTGGAAATTGAATGAATGGAGCTGACAGGAGTGATTTGGGAGCCCAGAAATAATTTGTCATCAAGGGATTAAAAATGGAAAAGGCTTGGATTACAATCACCAGCAGCAAATCCCTTTCCCATCGTGTGCTGCTGCCGAGGCCAGGATGTGTTTTACCTCTGTGGGCAGCACAGAATTCCTGCCTGGATTTGTGCTGGAGCTCTCCCCGTGTCCCAAACAATCCCTGCCACGCTCTTTGAACCCACGGAGCAAGGTTGCTACTGGAGATTAGCTTTGCTTAACATTCCCTCCCTTCCCCACCCAAAAATCTGACGTCGTTTCCCCGCTGCAGGAAAGGAGAGGTCGGAGGACGATGATCCGGTTGGGATGGGAGAGGGAGCTGTATCCTGATATCCAGGGGCTCTCCTGGGATGCTGCTGGCAAAATCCTGGCAGCCACAGGCCATGTACCTGAGTTTGAAACCAGCAGACAGGTGGTGGGCCTTTGCAATAATCCAATTTGGAAGAGACTGGATATTCCTGAAAAAAAAGAAAAGGGTTTTGCAGGATATCCGTGACCTCATCCCTTATCCTGAAGCTCCTGGCTCTTTGTATTCTCTGAATGTCAAAGGGAAACTGGGAAAAGACCGAGCTGCTCTTCCTCAGCTCACAATGAAAGTGCTGAGTGCCCGGTTTGTTGTGTCCTGGGATGTTTCCTGGAAAAGGAATCTCGTGTTTTATAACTCCGTGGCTCTGCTCCCTTTCCCGGAGCTTTCGAGCGGCTCTGGAATGACACAGCCCAGGCACAGCACATCCCTGATTCCCCCGCAGGGATCCTCCCCCTGCAGCTGCCAGGCTGGAAAATCCCCACAGAGGGCTTGGCTGAGGTCGGGGCACCTTGCAGTGAGGTGACATTGGTCATTAAAAGTGGAAATTAATTAATGCTGACGGGGTTTGTGGGCGGTTTTTGGACAGGACTCACATCCAAGGATTCCACGCGGAGTGGGAAGGAGGGAGTGATTGGAGCTGAAATAAAAATTCTCCTCTGGCTACATCCTGGGATTAAACACACCCTCCTGGCCAGAGCTCATCCTCACACAGCCCCAGTGGGAATTTTGGGCCCTCACGAGGTCCCAGAGATCCTTCTGCTGCTGGAAGAGTGGGAAACATTAAAATTAATTTCCTGGAAAGTATGGGAAAGTGGGATAAACGTCTGCCAATATTCACAGGGGCAAACTTGAGTCTGGCTTCCAGAGGAGCCCTCTGGGCTAAGAGGGAATCAATCCCAGGATTGAGCGGGGTCTGTGTGATCTCAGTTGGGCTGGAGACACCTGGAGATCATGGAAAGGCCAAGGATGAGTCCCAGCCTGGATTCTGTCCACCTGAACCAGGTAACAGAGGGTCCCAGAGGATGGAAACAGATATAAAATGCCCCAAAAAAATCTTACTTTGTGATCACATGGTATTCACACTAGGGCACCCTAGAATGTTTGGGTCATTTCTTTCCTACATTTTATTCCATGAATCCCGTTCAAACCTGGCTTCCAGCAAATTCCATCATCCCTTTTCCTTGCCAAAGTGAAATCCTGGTGCTGCCTCTCCTCTCTCACCTTCTACTTTGCAAGGATTTGGGAGGAATATAAATTGGGGATTTTCAGTGCTGTTGCTCCCATGCTATTGTGGGAATTGTTATTTATTTATTTAAGGAAATTACGAGGAGCGCCATAAAGGCTCTCCAACTTTTTATGATTATTTCAGTGATGATGTTTGTGATGTCTCAGGTTTAATCATGATCAAACTTGGCTTTCAGCCTTCAGCTTCTGATCTGCATCTTCCATCCCATCTCCTTTTATCCAAGTTATTTTTTTGGAAGACAGCTCAGTCCTCACCATCAGCTACACAACGTTTTTCCGCGCTATCTTCTCCAAAAAGCCTCTGTGGAACTTGGCAAAAATTCCACCCAAATGACTTGCTGATAGAATATTGAGATTCTTGGCAAAGGGATTTTGTCCTCCTTCCAGGAGTGTTTGCTTTCCACGGCAAAAATTTGATATTTGCAAGAAAAGGAAATACCTGAGGGTCACAAATATTCCCGAGGACAAAGCACAGCAGGACTCTGCGGGAATTGTGGGTTTTGGTGTCTCCATTCTCTGGTCTGGATTTTATTTTTTGGTTGGACTACATTTCCCATCATGCTGCAATCCCAAGGAATCTCATGATCTTCCCAGGGAGGTGAAACAATGAGGTAATTGCTGAAGTAAGCAGGAGCAGAAAAAATTTGAATTATATTCATGTGAGAAATTTCCACACATTTTCCAGACCTGTCTTTTCAGACTGCAACCAAAAGCATTCGTTCAGCAGAGGGAATTTTTAACCAAAAAAATTGAATGTTTTCTATGGAAAAATCAACATTCCCTTCGAATCTGGTTGGTTTTGAGCTCAGCATGAATCCTGGAGGAGCCATTCCCAAAGGATTTCAGCTGGTGTCAGTCAGGAGCTCTGGTTAGGAGGGGATGCTGGCTCAGAGGATTTAGCCAGAGATTTTAAAACCCTGTGTGCTCTCCGGACTAAAAGTAATGCGTATTTCCTCTTTAAATCCTAGGTCAGGAAAAAAAAAAATAGTGGAAGAATCCCACAAATTAAGAACCTTTCTTAAAAGGGTCTATCCAATTATCCAGTTGTTTCAGCATTCCCATTTTGTGATCAGCTCTAATTGATGTGATTTTTTTATGTGATCAGCTTTAATTAATCTGATTTTTGATGTGATTAACTTTAATTCATCAGATTTTTTTATATGATCAGCTCTAATTGATCTGATTATTTATGTGATCAGCTCTAATTGATCTGATTTTTGATGTGATCAGCTCTAACTGATCTGATTTTTCAGATATTTCTGTCACCATCAATGCCCTGTATCATTTTCCCAGGAATATGAAGGAAGTCAGGGATGACCAGATCCAATGGAAGTGCTGGATGAGGAGGCGGAATCCAACAGAAAGCTGCTTTAACTTTGTACAGCCATCCCTATCCTTCCATGCAGCTGGAAAAATGTCCCTTCAGGGGAAAGAATTCCCAGGGGTGGAAAATGTGATTTTGGAGCTGCCACGCCCATGGATGAGTGTGGGAGCAGCCTCTTGATGATCCTGGAGTTGGGAATGCGAACCTTCAGATCCGGGAGGAAATGTGTTTGTGGGATGGAGCTGTAGCTTCCTGTTGGAATCTGGAATGCAGAGAATATTCCTCTGCATGTTTTAAAGGATCCAAACCCTCTCACAAATCCTGCTTTGAACCTTTGTCCATGGAAAGGGCTTCCCAGGCTTTGGGATGAGACAGAATTATCGGGAATGTAAATTAGAAAATAGCATAATACGTAATTTATCACAGGGTGAGAAATGTAGATTTTTAGGTTTGTTAGGATGGTAAGTAGATGAAGGCAGGATGGAGGATCCTTGTGGTTTGTAGGTTTCTTCTTCCTTCTTCATCTCCTCCACATTCTGCAGTGTTGGGGTCACAAAATGATTGGTCAGAATTTGCCACAGTGCAGAGTTACTTGAATAGAAGTTTAGTTAGCAATTGGTAGAAAAGTAGAAATCATGCATGTTCTTGGTGAAAATTGGGTGAATTATCTTTAAGAGAACCTTGAATCTGTGTCTGAGGCTCTTTTGAGGCTCTTTGGTGCCTTTCTCCCTCATGCCAGGCTGGTGTAAAGCCTGGTGTGCAGAAATTGGTGATAAGAAAAGAATAAACAAACAGGAGAACGAAATCAACCAAGAGTCCAGTTCATGTTTGACTTAATGAGGACCTAAAGGACAAGCCTCACCTATCAGGGAAAAGGAATAGAACTCCTACAGCTTCCCAGACCCTGGAATTGTTCCAAGCCAGGTTGGACAGGGCTTGGAGCACCCTGGGAGAGCAGAAGGTGTCCCTGCCCATCAGGGGTGACACCGGCTGCTCCTCGAGGTCCCTTCCAACCCAAACCATTCCATGAGCCCTGAGGGAGTGCCAGGGATGCGGGCAGAGCTGCAGGAACGGTTCCAGGAGG
>VZTB01009913.1:0-23414 GCA_013397245.1 Thryothorus ludovicianus
CCTGTCCTTCAAACCCAGACACCTTTTAACTCTGTGAGAGCACCTGGCATGTCACAAGCCAGCAGCCTGCCCCAAAGTGGTTTCAAAGGGACACCAGTGTGCATTGAATCCTGCAGGGGTAGTTCATAAATGGATTTATCAGCTCAGTGTGTCTGACTGCAAAGGCTACAGGGGCTGAGGACAGCTCATGGCAGGATTTTTTGGCAAAGACTTTAAATAATGTTAGCCACTGATTTAGTGTCTGTGCTGATTGCTGTTAGTGGGCATTTGAAAAGTTAATATGTAGGAATGAGAAATGAAGTAATTTAGGCAGAGACAGCAGTATCTGATGTTCTCTTGCACTGTTTCTGTGTCACACCTTTGACAGCTGAGGCTGCTGTCAGCTCTTGAGAGCTGAAACCACGTTGGACTCTCGGGGACATGCACATACAGATGGCATTTGGTTAACAGTATTTGGGATGTTCTTCATCTTGCTGATCACACCAGTATAGACATGAGGGGAACACAAACTGAGCAAGATGATAAAGCATTCAAAATGTTTTTTACTTGTTTCTTGGGAATATAGCTTATTTTATGTTTTTTATTTTCGTTTTTTAAACAGACCACCACCATGGACAAACACAACCATCAATAAATGTCAAATATCCACACTTCTGATAAAGTCCCTCTCAAGTGGCTTGTTGAAACAGGACCAGCTGAGTTTTCAAGCCTTGTCTTGGTGCTGCTCCCTCCCCTTGGCACAAAGGTGGGTGGGAGTGGGCAGCAGCACACCAAACTCCTTTATGACAAAGGAAGGGTAACCACAGAAACTGCACTATGCCCTTTTCTCACCCTCACTGCTGGAGCCTCCTCCTCAAGACCTTTACCACAAACCTTAATAGAAGTTACAGAAAACCAGGCTGTGTAGGACCTCAAGCAACTTAACATATGCTTGTGCTGGAGGGCAGGATCACCTTTATCCAAACCACTCCTGACAGCTGGGTCTTAAGGCCTCTGCTGCTGGGCAGTCCCAGCCTCCCTGAGGTGCCCTGTTCCCTTCACTGAGCAGGAGGCTGCTTTTCTAGGAGGATCCACCTCTTCCTTTGGTGCCCAGCACTGCACACTGGGGTATTTTGGTGCAATTAGCAGTAACCTGCAGGACTGTGGTCTCCGGTGGAAGCCACAGAGGGAGGATGCAGCCTTGGATGGAGACATCAGTGCAAAAGGGTGCTCTGGGATGAAAGCGTGGCCTGCAAGGGAAAGCCCAGGACTGGCCTTGATGGACTGGAGATGAGGGGAAAATGTGAAATACTCTTTGAAGGCCACTGAGCCTCCAGGAGCTGCCAGCACAGCACAGCTGCTGTGGCATATGTTGATCTCTTCAGACATGAATCCTGGTCACAAAGCAGGGGATAGAAATAACCCAAAGTTTGGTTGTTTCACCATTTTTATTAGAAAGTGCCCCCTCAGCAGTTGTACACACGACCCTGATGGTCCTCTGATCAGTGTACAAACCCTGGGACATTATGCTCTCATGCCACCATGACCCAGGCTGCACAAAACCCATCTCCTTTTACAGCAGTGGTGCCCAGGAGAAAGCCAGGCTCAGAGCAGGGTCCCTGCACTGCCATCACACCAGGCAAGCTGGGAAGTAATCCCAGGTGCTGTTTGATTAGGGAACCCCTCACTGCTTCCCAGTCACCTCCCTGTGCTGCTCAGGCCCTGTGAATGATAGGGTGTCCTGGGTTGCAGTGCAGGCTGTCCCCAGCAGTGTGGATTCTATCCCAGCTGCTGGAACTGGGGCAGGGGGTGGCTGTGGGGTAACCCTCTGTTCATGGCCCAGCTGTTCAATCCAGCTGGGGCAGTTTCTTTATCTCTTCCAGACCCATCCTCCCTCCAGGGACAGATCTGCTGCTCATGGGCCACTGAGTCTCACTGATAAAATTCCATCATCCCATTGGGAAATGCTCCATCCAGGGGGAGGAGCCAAGCATTCCCACCAGGATAAAAATCTGGGATTTGGAAAACCAAGGCAGCCTTTTCCACTGGACTCCCAGAGGAAGATCAGGCCCATCCATCACCACTGGACCTTCAGAGGAAACCTGCACCTTTCTCCAGGATCACNATTTTCATTCTCCATTCCCAGGGAGGCTCCTGCCTTCCTTGGCAGACACCTGTCCTTCAAACCCAGACATAGGGGATGCCTTCTGCTGTGTCCACATGAGCCTGAGGCTTCTGACAGGGATGCCCACCCTCAAGGAGATGAGCTTTTCTGCAATTCAGGCTGTCTTTTGATGGACTTTCAGAAACCTATGAGGGCAGCAGGAGTGTGGGCTTTGAGGAAACAAGTCAGCCTTCCAGGGCTGTGCTGTGTGAGTGCCCTACCCAGGTGGTTCTGGTGGAGCTCCCTGTGCCCTGCTGAGCCCCTGCTGTGTGAGTGCCACCCTGCCAGGTTTGGTGGTCCTGCTTGGCCATTGCTGGTCCAGCAGAGTGGCTGTGCTGCCCTGCTATTCCTCCCCTGCCCTTATGGGACTTGAGGCACTCAGCTACTCAGCCTTTGGAAGATCAAAACCCATGGTGCAGGCTGAGGAGCCACTCTCAAACAGCACAAAGCTGTGTGGCCACATCTGTAAACTTCCCTGAGCTCAGAGTTTAGCCCATGCTCAGTGCTAAGAAACAGATTTACAGAGTCAGGTCCCAAATTTCTGCAAATTGGTGCAGCATCAGCTAAGGATGGAAAAGCAGATTTACCCCCTGCAAGTACCTGACCTGCCTGACACATCAAAGCCAGTTAACCTAGTGCAGATTTTCCAGCTGGGTAGATGAGTGGTTAAAAACCAAACTACAACAAGCAGTAACAAGACAAACAAATGACTCAAATTATGCAGGTTTGGGAAAGCTTATAAAAGAATATATGTAAATAACATCTATACAGCTAATAGGTTAAACATTGTCAGAACACAGTGGCATACTTTTCCCTTTTTGCTGCTGGTGGGCACCTGGCACCACCTAATACACAAATTTAAATAAAAACTACAAAACAAACTCTCAAAACTAGCAAGAGACCACAAAAGCAAGCATGCTTAGCTCACTTTTGGACTGGAGTTTGCCATTGGATGACCAATGGACTAGCAAGGTTTAATGTAAGATGGCAGTGGATTACTTGTCTGTCACTGGAACAAGTGCACAGAAGAGGTGTACACAGCCTTTTCCTTTAGAGCAGATAGGTGCAAACTCAGGACAAGCCTCTGGCATGTCAGTTCCAGCTCTGCCAGTTGCAATAAGATATTTAAAATATACATAAGACTCCACAGTCCATCACATTCACTTCATGTAGCACAGCCCAGACACTGAACCATCTGCTCTCTGGGTGCTCAGAAAGAAAACTTTTGATAACACCTTCCAGGGCAATAGTCTCAGTTTTCCATCTGTTGCTCTCGAAAGGCAGCTAAAGTCCTGCAACGAGTTGTTAGCACAAAAAGAAGTTAAATAGCCCAGGTTACATTCAATAGAAAACTTCTTCCCAGGAAATGGGATACAGGAAATAGCAAAACTCTGCAGCCAACAAAATACTGTACAGTTCTCCCTGCTCCCACCTGCAGCCCTGAGATCTTACAGGACACCAGCAAAATCTGCATTCTGTCTTTTAAACTAAACAATGCAATGAGACAACTAGAAATGTGAGAGAACTCTGCATGCCTTCAGGAGGACGGATTTACGTTCAGTTAGGTGAACAATGAGGAGTCTGGAAAAAGGAGAAAGCAGCCTTGAACTGCCTTCCCAAGTGCAGAAGGATACAGGGCAGCAAACTGCCAAGCAGGATTCAGATTTAGAGCTCAAATGCAGGGAACTTGGCCTTGGTAGGCACCAGCAGGTCAGCAAGAAAGTAAATTGTTCCAGCCATTCCTGTGGATGAAAAAAACACACTGCTTCAGAGAAATTCCCATCAGGGACTGTTTTTCTCAGTTATCCAAGGAGGGAATGAGTCATGAAGACAGAAGAAATGGTCCTAAATAATTTTCAAGGTCTGAGCCCAGGTTTCCCAAGCAACTTTGGCACTTAAGTGGGGAAAAGCATTTTGAAATTAATCAAATGTTGCAAAGCACCTGGCAAAAAAAGATGGGTCTTTTCCCCACTCCAGCTCCCCTCCCCTTCTGCTTTACTGATCCACAAGTTCAACACTTTTGTCAAACTCTGGTCCTTGTGACACTACTGCCCAAGGTCCTCACTGATGCAATTTCTACTGTCCCTTGGCCTGCAGCAGCTTGGGGAAATTTATGTTAGCTGGGGGGCTGGCTCCTTCAGCAAATACCTGCTGATGGCAGATTTGGGGGGAGCTGTTAGCAGGAGGCCCAAAGTGCCAGAGGAGCCAGCAAGGCCCATAAAAGCAGCTCCATTTGTTCCTCACCTCTAGAATCAAACTGGAACACTCACAAAGGATTGCAATCCTTAAAAATGTGCAGAAGAGACTGTCTGAGAAACCAGGCTATAAATAACCAAAAGGAGGCCTGTAGCCATGAAAGAATTCCCCTTGAGATCTGTATGCAAAATCTGGGTGGGAGGCCTAAGAGGCCAAGATGCTCCAGCTAAGAGAGGGAGACTGCTTCTGGAAAGGGTAGGAAAACCCAGTGGGAACAATTTCCTTTCCGACCTCCACATTGAGTTTTGCAAAGACTCCAGTGGAGTGTGTGTTCAGTATTCCCTGGTGCTGGAATCCAGGAGCAAAAACACAAGGCTAGAGACTGAGATTACCTTCAAAGAGAGAGAATGGTGTGTCTGGAGTCCGGCACCCATGCTGCCCATAGCTTAAACACCACTCTGCAAACTGAGAAAACAGGGACAAAAAGTGTTCAAACTTGGTTAAAAGCAAGACTTGCAAAGAAAATACTATCCCTTGTCCTCACATTACCCCTTTCTGAGGGAAACCCCTTCTGTACAGGCTGTCAGACAGTGACTGCACTGTTGAAGGACTGCTCTGGTGCAGCTGGTCACATCTAGCTGCATGTCTGCCCCACCAGCAATTTGGTTTCAAAGGCACAGGCAGTGATGCAGAAGGCAGAAGTGAATAAGCTGCTCTGCTGCCTCACACACACTCTCACCTTGCAGGCCCTGTAGAGGTATTTCATGTTCTGAGTGAGGTTGTACAGTGCCAGGAAGGCATAAGCATTGCCAGCTGTGCCATGGCACAGCCCGTAGCCTTTCTTCAGTAACCCATGCTGCCAGATCACTTCTGCACACTGCAGGGCATCATTCAGGTACTGCTGCTCCCCAAAGACCTGCAGAGACAAGAAACAGCTGCCATTGCTGAGGCAATGTCCCCCAGACAAAGAGGCCTGGGTGTCCTGCTCAAGTGACTTTGCTGTTTACTTTTTAAGGAGGGTATTTCTGATATCATGAGTGGGGATGTAAGATCATTACTTCACACACAATTAGTTGTCAGCATTCATCATCTGCAACAGGGCAGCCCACTCCACTGATGGATATTTTCAGAAATATTTTTTTAAAAGACTGATTTCTGTATCAGTCAGTGGCTCTTGTGGGGTGGTTTCACTGTGACAAGCCATCCTATTTCCAGGCAAGGGGGGTCTCCCAGCATCTTCTCTGGAGGAAGTTTCACACTTAGGGGTCTCTCAGGGGTCTTTGCAGGGTTTCTGGTACCTTGTATGCCTGGAGAAGCATGTAGATTACACCTGGGGCTCCATGGCACCAGTGCACGAGCAGGTCTCTGGTGTCACCAATACAGGGAGGGTAGTTCCCAGATGGGAACTTGAGCTGGCACACATAGTCCACACTGGGCTTCACTGTGTTGTGCAGCTTTACTTGGCTCACTCCAAAGCCAGGCTAAGAGAGAGAAAACATTTAAATCAGGGAGAATTACCATTTTGTCTGTCCCTAAGAGACCCAAGGTCTGCCTGAAAGGTGGAAACAAAGTCAACCATGGCTACATTCCTTCTTGCTCCTTGTAAATTAAGTAATCTCTTTGGTTTGGGCTTTCACACTTTACAATTACCCACTCAGTCCTTGGCTGCTCTGCCTTTTGGCAGGGACTTATTTCCAGTCCTGCCCCTGCATCCCAGAAACAGAGACTGTTCCCAGCATGTCACCTGGTCCTCTAAGTAACAGAGTTTGCTGCTGCTTTTCATAAAGATGAGCAGGAACAGCTTCAGGTACCCAGAGCTGAATTAAGGAGATAACAGTTTAAAATGAGTATTAAGGATGACTCTGAGCACCTAGAGCATCTCAGCCCTTAGCTGCTGCAGGGGCTGCAATTCTGGATCTTCACAGATGTTGCTGGGTGATTTCAAGAGGTTGACTTCACTGCTGACCTCAGAAGGAAGAAGGGAGTGGCTTCAGTGTCCTCTTCCAATGACACTGCCCCAACATGAAATCTGTGCAGCTCTAATTTTCCATGGCAGACTGCAATGAGCACTCTCAGCTAAGGATCACAATGATCCCAGGCTGGTAACTGAAAAATTAAAAATCAATACTTGTGCTGTAAAATCATTAGAGATAAAAGATGTTCTCCTCTCTGTATTTCTCATGCTTGCTTCTCCCAAGGCTTTTTGTGCATCATGCTTGGCTGATCTGGGCTCCTTTGTGCAGAGAAGCATAAAGTCCATGCAATATTTCATGGGACACTCAAAATTGTTTAAAACAACCACTTGGGAACAAGCTCAAGGACTTGGTACAAATTTAGGTTCACAGCACATTGCTGTCTCCCCTGCTCCTATTCTGTGCTCCTGGGCAATAATGACCTTGCACCCCACTCTTGCCAAATCTTAAAATCTGCCAAATCATACTTAAAAACCACTGACCATCTCTTCCTCTTTGAGCAACAGAAGAGTTACATTCACAGGGCTTCTACTGATCCTGTACATGGGCTTTAACTTTGACAGTCCTGAAGGAAAGCTCAAATGCTTGAAACTTAGTGTCTTCCTTTCCCACCTGCCCTGAGAGTTATGTCTAATAAAAGATTATAGACTATGCCTAGACCAAAAGAATTTGTGGTGCTTGTGGGTGCTCTTAATGATTTAAAAATTCAATGTTATTTATTGATGTAATTTTTCTAAGTGCTTAAGCACTGTAAATATGTGCACAAATGGACCCACATATGGGAATTATCACCCTCATTTTTTTCAGAGCCAGAATAGGGAATATTTACAGAGCTGCAGTGAGTTGTGCAAAATAGTGAGAAAGCATCAAAACAAAGGGGTACTGCATCTCTCAGCCTCTTGTCTTGCTCTGCCCGCTTCAGGCACTACAGAACTCAGTCCCTTTATCTAAGTCCCATCTCTTCCACATTTAGAAGCAGGTTCTGCTTTAGGTACAAAGGCATTGCCCACTTTCCTACTGAGAGCACAATTTCTTTCACCATGCTTTTCTCTCAGAGATTCTCACTCTGGTCTGACATTGCTCCAAGTAACCACCTCAGGAAATGCAGGGATCCAGCAGACACCAACAAATGGGAATACTTCAGAAGTAATTAACATTAGGGGGAAACTCAGATCCAGCTGAGCTACAGGCCTCCATTATGTGACACTGCTGGTTAATGCAGGCCACGTTTCTCCACAGATTTCCAAGGTCAGAGATTCAATCTCAGATTTGAAGAAAACCTTTACAATTGGAAATGCATGATAAACACCTGGGTAAGTCCATCAGACAAGGTATCTCTCCCAGTTCTACATTACCAAGAGCCAATTCAAATGCTGTTCCTTGTTCAAAGAAATGTGAAACAGCTGCTGAGGGCCCTTCCCCTCACATCTCTTACCTGCATGAGGTAGTAATAAATCCCAGCCAAACCATGGGCTGCTCCTACATAGTACTCCTGGTACCACTCAAACATCAGTGGGCTCTTTGCTGTGAAGTTCCTCTTTTTGGCTAAGCTCTCTCCTGAGGCTACAACTGCCTCACAGACCTGTGAAGGGATGGGAACAAATGAGGGTGAGGGAAATGTTGCTGACTTGGACACAGCACAGTCAGTATTCTGACACAGGACAAGATTTGTTTTTCTGCCCAAGCAGAGGGTGGAATGAAAGGTGTGCCAGTCCAGTACTGCCTATGGATTTACATGGACAGTGGGAGACATGTGGTGCTTTGATCCTTTGGAAAAAAAGCAGATATACCACGATGTGGCTTCTCCCTTACTGCCAGAGTTCATTCCATCTAGCATTGATTTTTATCTGCCCCAAGATGAGCTGCATGGGAAGAGTCAGATAACAAATGAGCAAAAGGCACAGTACCTGCTGAATGTGACTCTGAGGGATCTTTTCCTCTCCAAAGTGCTTGTTGACAAATAGCAGTGCAGAGAGGTAGCCCATGCGCCCGTAGAGGAGCTCATCTGGCACTCGTGGGTCAGCCTTGTGTAGGTGGAGCAAACTACGATGAAAAATTCACATGGGGGAGGTAAGAGGACACTCAAAGCCACATTAACAAGCACTAAGACTGGAGCAAAAAACCATGGTTCATTCCTTCATGCTGTGCCCTAGGAGCTGTGAGGCCAGGCTCTGGCTCTCAGCCTTCCAGCTGAAGGAGGTGAGGTCAGAACCCAGGACATTGCTCTGACTGCCCTAGAGGACTCGAGACCCTGGCAAGGGGCTCAGAGACCTTGGCATGGAGTCAAAGACACCTATTCCTTTGATTTTAGCCCATGGAAAAAATTACCAACTTTGTGTGAAGATTTACAAGCCACAAGAGTTTGAGTAGAATGATAGTTGACTTGTCACAGGGTGAAAAAGTAGAATTTTGAGGATTTAGAATGGGGCAAGAGGCAAGATGGAGAAATCTGGGAATGTCCTGTCCTTCTTCTTCTTCTTGTCCTCCATCTTCTTCTGTGATGGTGACACTGTTTGATTGGTTTAGAGTAAAGACAGACTGTCTAACACAGATAATAGGTATTGGAAAATAATTGTAAATAAAGTAGATGTAGTTTTTAGTATAAAAAACTAACACCACCCCAAAGGTGGGGAGTGTGCCACAAACCATCCTGCCAGACAGAGCTCAGCAGGGCAGAGAAAAAATGTGAGAGATAAGAGAAAATAAACAACCTTGAAAACCAGGGCCAAGGAATCTCGACTTCTTCTTTGGTCTCAGGGCTGGGAAAAAAGACTTTTTAATATCTCAGGAGCCATTTCAGCAACACAGAAACCCCAGAGTGTGGAATCACCCCTTCCCTTCTGCCTTTTGTTTGACTGATTGCTTCAGCCTGCTCTGCTCTTCACAGTGCACTCATACTGTGTTCTTGGGGTTCAGAGCACCAGCTTGGAAAGCCACTTGAGGGGGAAAGCTGGGCTAAAAGAAGTGGTCAGCATAAAGCTGCTGACTGCTCAGGGAAGGCTCCCACCATCACCTCCTTGGGATGTCACTGGCAAGGCAGACACTCTGCCAAAAAGAACTGCTTTCAAATTCAATGGCTATCCTTTTAATTTGGCTGCTTAAGGAATACTAGAAAGTCAAACTAGTCCTAATGGTATGTGGAAAAATCTCACCCCTAATGCCCAGAAGTCCTGACAGAAAAGCCCCTTCCTCTCCATGCCTGCAAATAGCTTGGGCTATGCTGTCAGGTGAGAAAGAGGTGTCTCCATGAGCTAAAAATCCAAGTAAGAGGTGGAGCTACACACGTTTAATCAAGCTGCCGTGGCACATGGAAGAAATATCCTCCAGGGAGAACCGAGCACCAGTGAGGACAGATTGCAAAGTGGGAATGCTGTGACTGTCTGAGGAGAGCTTGCCTGGCACCAGGCTTCAGCCCACAAGTGCAGAGTGAGGTCTGCTGCAGTCAAGTATTTTCCTTGCCACTTTTCTATTCTCATATTCCTGTAGTGCTAACAGAGGCTGACAGCACTTCACACTGAGGCTTTGTAGCCCAATTCACTCTTGATGCAATTTTTCCTTTGTTTTACCTCTCATCACACTTCCAGAAACACTGGATGTCCTTCCCTGTCAGGGCAGCAGAGGTAGCAGTGTGATTGGATTTGGCTTCATTTTTCTGTTTATCTGTAAGACAGCAATCTGAAAAGTGCCATCACTTTTAAAATACCAGCCAAGTGGCTTTAAGGCTGTTTCCTGCTGTGTGTGCTGAGCTTCCCTGTCACAGCAGTGACAATGTGCTGCAAAGTAAAGAAGCAACCAAATGCCTCAAGCAGAGAGGATGCTGGGCTGTGATTTCTCATGGCAGGAACCTTCCCTTGGCTCTGGACTCAAAGTGAGCAGGGATTTTGAAGGGGAAAGGAGGGAGCAGTGTCTCAAGATGGCTCTTGTAGCACTTGATATGTGGACAGCTCCTTGGGGGAGTTTTCCTTCTCACAGATTAAACCCAAGAGGCAGAATTAACACCCAAGGCATGGGCTCCTCTCTCAGCTGCAGGAGCTGAAAGCAAAGGCCTGCTGCCTCCTCATGGCACCTGTCTCAAAGTCCAAGGAAGGTGAAGAGGGTTTCCAAGGAGCTGTTTGGACAGACAGACTCTGCCTGGCAGCAGGCTGGCCAGAAGAGAAGCTGGCTGGTGATGTTGTTCAGCTCTGAGATGTCAGCAAATGCCAGGTGAATTAGAAGGAATGGATGGATGCATGAATTGTAATACCAGCAGGAGGGATTTCCTCAGTTCTGGATGTGATATCTTCTTTTCATGGGGAAATCTGGAGCAACTGGATCTACTGTTCTTGTTCTTGGTGCATTACTGCTTTACTTCTAACTGCTTTTCAAGCAGGAACATCAGAGGAGGAAGCCTGCCAGGAGTTTCTGCTGTTTTTGAAATGTGGTCATGCATTTAAAAAAGATGGCTGGGATGCTGCTGCACTGATGGCATGCAGAATGCATTTCTCAGGTGTGTGAGTCAAGCTGTGGTCTCTGAAAGGGAGAGCCACTCCTATTCACATTATCAGCCTGTAACCTCAACTGTCAACCATCAGCAGTTTCTGGACAGGGAAATCAAGGCAGCTGTAGAGCAAAATGGGATTTTTGTACACCATTGCCTCTGAAAGCAAAGCTTTAACCTTCTAAATTGGTGGGAGGTGACAGGAAAAAGAGGGCTCCTAGAACATGGCTCAGGTTTTCACAGGCTCTTGGAAAATAGGCTGCCCTGAAACATGAGTCTCTCTGGAGCATAAAAGCACTTTTTTTGGTCATGAACTCATTTATGAAAAAGCAAGCTTCTGTCTCTTCCACTGCAGGTAGAACCTGGCTGATGGATTCTCGCCACTGGCTCTGTAAAGATGAGGTGCTTTAAAAGACAGAGGACAAAATGCAGAGAGGCCCTTCTCCACAGCTCTGATGAAAGTGCTCTTTCTATGCACTTGCACTGCACAGCTTACTGTTCTCTAACTAAACAGCACACTCAAAAACCATTTAAGAGTTTTGATTAAGGGAGCTACTTCTCAAAGAAATACTCTTATTTTAAAGGAGCATGGTCAGGCTAACTGCTCTGGGAATTGGTGGCAGAGTAAAGACAGCAAAACTGTTCATTTGAGAAAGCCACATTTTTCTGTTTTCCTCCTTGCAGATGTATGAAGAAACCAATTTCCAGTGTTCTGACTTCATTACACCATTAGATGGCAGTGCAAAATTAATCACAAGATTCCATTCTGCCACCAAACCACAGGCAGAACAAGAGGGATATGGGGAGGGAAGACCTCAGCAAAGAAACATGAATTAGGGATTGTTTTAACAACCTGGGACTTATGCACTGACCAGCACTGTTTGACAGATTAATTCCCTTTTTTTTTCAGCAAATATGTTAATCACAGCAAGATTTGCCACTTTGTCAAAGCCAAATCTAACCCACAGATTATTATCAGAATAAAGAAAGAGTTCTGTCCTCAGGCTGGCTGTATCTACATAAACCAGAAGCTATTCTTAGATAAGGGAATGGGAATTTGCTGTCCAAACCATAGAGACACCTCTGATTCCCATCTGTGGCTTTTTTTAATTGCTGTTATGCCTCACTTGCTCATGGCTGTTTAAGGGCAGTCAGTGTTTTGGAGTGTCAGGGGTTTTGTCTTTCTTTGTGCTGACCATGTAGGAATGGAAACTCTCTACTGGGCTGTTTCTTACCTTCTCAAAACCCATCTCCCTTAACTGAGAAATAAATGCTTGCAACTGCATCTCCTTAACTATTTTCCTTCCTCTGCCACATGCTGATCTACGACTGCTTGTTTGTCCTTTTCTTGTCTTAAGTACCCAACAAAAATACATGTGGAAACAGTCGAGGAAAGGCAGGAAATAGAAATAAATGAATCATAACCAGCTGCATTCTGCAGTTGAAAGGGATGCTGTCAATCTTAGGTTTAAGTCAAAGACAACTAATAAAGAGCAAGTGGAAGCAAGTGCCAAAATTAAATCTAATAATCTTACCACATTTTTCCTTTTCATCAAAATGATTGTAAAGCTAAATTAAAATGTTCTCAAAAACCACCAAACCCCACCTTCTGAGGCTTTTTGTTTTGTTTTTAATTTTAGCACTTTTTTCTTCCTGTGTTTATCAGAATTATTTTTAAGATGGCAATACCAGCTGAACAATATCCTTGCTCTCCAGCCTGCAGGCTGCCATGCAAAGTTTGTCCTTGAACCACCCCTTTCACCCGGGCAGGAAAAGTTTGTGCTGCCTTGCTAAGTTGCTGGATTATTTCTCACACAAGACTGCAACGAAATGTGTTCACATTTGCCAGAGAGCGCCTCACACAAGCCCAGACCAGCTCTGTGAGGAAGAGGAAGGTCAGGTCAAAGACATATTTTGGTATTTTACCGGCTGATGCAGTCTTCTGCCTGCTTGTGGTTCTGCAGCTTGTGGTAGATGACAGCAGCCACTGCCAGGGGCCCGGCGTCACCACACAGGAAGGTGATGGAGCGCCTGGTCAAGCACCTCAGGCTCTTCTTCACATACTCATGGGCCACCTGAAGGTAGGCTGGGTCTCCATACACATCATGCAGGTGCAAATACAGCAAAGCAATGCCTGCAGAAGGAACACAAAGGTTGCATCCACTAGAAATGTTTGCTCTGTTACTTCAGTGAAGCTGAAAGTCTGCCTGGCTCTTCTCTAGGGCATAAACCTCACAGACAGGCTTTTCAGGGACACAGCCCACAGCTTCCTTTGCTGCTTTGTCATCCCCTTGTAACTTGATGCTGCTTGGGAGTGGGGGCAGGTGAAGCCAACAGCGGGGTCTGACCCAGGAAGGCCTGGAGAACAGCACAGAATTGCATAAAATTTTATATACAATTACAGTTACATACAATTTTAGTAGCAAGAAGCAAAAAATTAGACCTATACAAACCCACCTAAATCCATACACTGTACCTGTGACTTTTGTTCAGCAGTGAAAGGGAAAAAAAAAAATCCTCTTGTTACTTGTTACAGAGCAGAACTGAGTTGTCACCCTCTCTATTTTTTCCCCATGCTTAGAAGGTAAGGGGTTGGGTCACTTAGCTTGGATTGGATTTTTTAAAAAAGTGACATACCATCAGCACTGAGAAACAACACCCTTAAGATATCCAGACATCCTACTTGATTCTCTTTTTATTTCCTTCTATTATTCTTTTTAACTCCTTTCCACTGGGAAGAACTGGAAAGGTTGTTACAGCTCCCTGGAAATCATCTCCTGCTGTTGAGCAATCCCAAGCCCTACAGCAAGGACCGGTGCATCCTAGAAAGAAGGGACTGCCCAATTCCCCTCTGCAGCACATCACTGATGAGATCAGCCCTTGTCTGAAACACAAACAGCTGCCTGGAATACTAAAAGAGGGTGCATGGCCCTCACTAGAGGTTTCCAGTGGACTGGCCAGCTACAAAAACAATTCTGCTACTGAGCAGTCACATCAGTTGCTGTCCTTTGCCTCTGTCTGCCTTGTCTTCACCCAGCTCTGGAAGTTTTTAGTAGGTAAATGTGGAGTTCTCAGCAAGTCTGTGCCTGAGAGGTGTGTCACACTTGAACCATCCTTCTGACCAGGGAGCCATCCTCAAACGTGCACTTCAGAAAGCTACTGGCCTACATCACTGTGAGAAGAGCTCATTTCTCCCCTTAACAATAACCATTTCTAAGAAGACTCAAGTCCTGCATTAAGCCTAAATTAATAGAGCCAATTTCTTCAGATTTTGATGTGTTAAGGTCAAGGGGGCAAGCGTGCAGCAGAATTACAGTCCAAGGTACTGAGGACAATTTCAAACTTGGATAATTTTCTCATTTTGCATGGGTAATCTCCAAAGCTTCGTGTTACAGACAATTCAATTCCACATGTACATTATGTATAAAATTTCCATTTCCTGCTGAAGCTAATAACCTTGTCCTCTCTCTAAGCAATTCAGTACTAGCAGTTCTAGAGAGAGCTCAGCTGTGCAGTGCCATCACTCAAGTCTATAAGGATGTGGATATGAAGCCCTTCTTTAAAGGGGAACCCTCCTTTTCCAGCTGGAAAATGTCAAGTGACTGTCCTTGATTTATTTAGTACCTAGCACATCTTCTAGACTCTTATTAGCCTGATAGCTGTCTGAGCACAACTTGCACTTTTGACTTAGTCTGCTTTAATATACAGCTTTTATCTTTGTAAGTAGCTTCTATTCCCACAGCCATCATAGCACCCTAATTATGCACACAGGTACCCTGTCAACACCACAGCAAGGACTGAATTCTTAGAAAGTAAATCTCAGCATTGTTCTCCTCTGATTTCTTTGCCTCTCCTCTTTTAAAACATTTCTCACCCATATTCCTCCCAGGCCCAAGCATCTTTGGAAAGATTCCAAAAAAACCACTGACCTGTATTAAAGGATGAAGTTGCTTTCCCAAAACATTCACTTTTCCTTTTTATTTAAAACCAAAAGGCCTTATAAACTGCATGTAAAGCCAGTTTTCTTAACTCATTCCTGCAGCCACTTGATACAGGCAATATGCCAGGTACTCAGGAAAATTTTCATTCACCCTCTTCTGTTACAGCTGGGCAGAGGGGAAAAGAATTAACAAAGGGCTCATGTGTTGAGATAAGGATTGGGAGACGAAAAACACTCTAAGGGCAAAACAGGCTCAAATTTAAAGGCATAAAGTAAATCTATTATTAACAGAGTCAGAGGAGGATAATGAGAAGTAAAATCAGCATTTTTTTTCCCCTAGCCCCTCCCTTCTTCTTACTGACAGTGAGAGAGGGAGTGGGGAGAGAGGGAGAGGCAACAGAGGGTGGGAGTTTTGGTCAGTTCATTACTTGAGCTCTTTTTCTGTTTGCCCAGGAAGATGAGTCTTTCCTCTGCCATGGCGCCCCTCCCATGGGCAGTGATCCCAAAACTGTTGTGGTGTGGGTCACTTGTCCACGGGGTGTAGTCCTTCAAGGACAGGCTGCTCTTGTCTGGAAGCAAGGGCTCTCTCTCTGGAAGCGGGAGCCCTCTCACTCTGTTTGGGTCTCCCACTGCATCACAGCTTGCTCTGGCATCCACCTGCTCCAACGTGAGCATTCTGCCATGGACTGTGAGTGGATCTCTGCATCCCCATGGACTCCATGCATTACAGGGACACAGCTGCTTCCCCGTGGTCCTCACCAGGGCCTGCAGAGGACTCTCAGCTCTGAGCACTTCCTCTCTTTCTTTCCACTGACCTTGGTGCCACCGTGTTGTTTCCCTCACCTGTCCTCACTTCCTCCTCATCTCTGACTAGAGGAAAAACTGCTGCTCATGGGTACCATTGCCAAAAAGTTCCACCAGTTCAAAGATTCCTGCAGGATCCTGCAGTGCTGGGAAGCTGATCCCATCCAGGATCCATGAGGGAATTGCTCGTCCTGCCCAGGCAGCCCCTCTGCCCTGGTACCGTTTGAGGCCTCTCCTCTTGTGGGGAGGGGAAGCCGACACTGCTGCCCCTGGGGAAAAAACTGCCTATGCCCTGTTCTGATTTTCTTCTTAAATGTGTCATCACAGAGGCATTACCAACCTCTGTGACAGGGCCAGCAGCGTGTCCAACTTCAGAGTGTCCTGGGTTGATACTAAATTGTATCCCCATTCGTCTGTTTAGCTCAGAAATAAGTTTTGTACCTTTAAAACTGGATCTGAGAGTAAAGGATATGCAGTAGAATGTCTGAGGTGGTTGTTTTCTAAACATAAAGATCAGAGTTTTCAGCTTTCCCTCACACANGGCACACAAGTTCTCCACACTGTGGTTTTTTTCCCTTTTCCTTGGCACTGTTTGACCCTGCTCTGGTTAAACACCCAAAGGGCCCCAGGAGCTCCCACCTGTGTCCCACCGGGCCTGGCCTGGGCCCGGCCTTTCCCAGCCCTGAGGGACCGACAGCAACTGAGCCGAGCTCCAGCCCCGGGAGAGACTTTCTGAATTTGGCATCTCTGAGGGCACACTGAGGGTTTGCTGTTCAGTGCTGTTCATTTGGGGAGTGCTTTGCCTGTTAAATAAACAACTTTTTTCCACTTTCCTCCAAGGAAATTTTTTTTTTCCCGAACCAGCTGGGGGGAGGGGCGGTTCGGATTTGCTTTCTAGAGAAACCCCATCCAGAAATTTCTTCCCAAATTTGCCCTAAACCAGGACACTCTGTCAGACATGGTGGAAGCTTCCAGCAGCTTCTCACTTTCAGAAGCCACTTTTGTGGCCCTCCCCTGCTACCAGAAGCCAGGCTGTGCCAAATCAACACAATTCCTCAAGGAGTTCCTTACTCCCAAACTGATCAGAAGGGCACAAGCAGTGCTGCCTTCAGCTTGCTGGTCACTCTGTTGCTGGCTGTGAGCCCCAAGAGGGGAGAAGGCAGCAGAGGAGGGCAGGCACAAGCATGAAGAGGCAATGAATGTTGGCAGATGTATGTAGAGGGATACAAAACACAGTCACCTGGGTGGGGATATCCTGTGTGCCAAGGGATACCCTGGGCATTAACCTGTGTGCCAAGATGCTGGCAGGGTATTTCAGAGACAGTGCAGCTTAAGAGCATCCACACTGTGACCCTGGTTCAGTTAAGGCAGTGTTGCTCTGCAGCAGCTCTTGCACAGCTCTGCCCCATTCCCTCTCCAATATCCCCCTCACCCCAGCTGACTGGGTAGGTGTGTGACTGACTGGGTGTTTGGCATGCTTTAAGCCTCTTCCCAACATGACATCACCAGACACATGGAGCTAGGGAGGCTGTGGATCTGCTCCATTTCTGTGTGCCCTAGAGGTCTGGTCTTCAGCGTCCCAGTTGGAAATGTGACCTAATTTTGTGACCTCTGATTGTTCTCAAGCAGAACTGCCATACAGTGGCTGCCTGTGGCCTGCTACTGCCAAAGATGTCTGGGCTCTGTTCTGTTGACTGTTTACTACTGGACCCTCTTTGTAGTTTCTCAGATGTCCAAGATCTTTGCTTCTTGCCCCTGCTGCAGAGCCAAATGAGATGGGGAGTGCATCAGAGAGTCCTTGATGGTCCAGGGCTGCACTGAACACATGCTACTGACAGACCAACAGGGCTCTGATGACTCAACAGCCACCTCCAGCATGCAGAAAGCCAATACACAGCAGTTGGGTGTCAATGCCCAGGATTCTTGCTCACTGCAGGGAATCAGGAGGCCAAAGTCAATTGTGCTTGTCTCACAAAGCCTGCTTAGTCAACACCTTCAGTACACAGCACCTCTCACCTTGCTGTAGGCAGGTGCAGAGGGCTACTTTTTGCATTCTTCTGAGTGGGGCAGTGGAGTACATGCTGTACACAGTGGGAATGGGATTGTTTGCACTTAGCTGGCTTGTGCTGATGCCCTGACTTAGCAACCATTGCTTTCAACAGAGCAGGCACTGCTGGAAATACCAGGAAAGGTGTTGCTTATGAGCCAAAGCTCTGCAGGAGGCAGAAAGAGTAGCTCATCCCTACGATTCTGTTGATCAAAGAGAAGCTGTGCCTCAACTTCTCTGCAAGTTCAGACCAGCTCTTCTGTTGGCCTGCAAGCAGTTTGCTTTGCAAGGGAGTGACACCACCAGACACCATTCTGAACATGCCTCCTTGCCCAGCAGGAGTTGAGCTGTGCTTCCTCTACCAAGGAAAGGAGCTTGCTGCAAGAGGATATTTTGTTCCAAACTGACCACCTAGAGTCCTAAAGATCTCAGAGATTTTTCACTGACCCAGGGCAGTAAATCAGCCAGCAGCCTCAAAGCAGGATGTCAAACACAGAGGGAAGATGCAGAAACCTGTCTCTGCACAGTGATGAAGCCTGATGCCATTTTATTAAGCCAGGCATGGGGTAAAAGAGCACGGATGGCCCAGCTTTATTGCCCAGCTCAAAGGATAATTAGCATCTTTCCTGGTGCAGACACGTGGGATGCTACCTTGCACTCCTAAAGGCATGCCAAAGCCATACTGCATGCAACAGTGAGACACCTCTGGAATGCCATGTTCAGAACTGGGAGCCAGTTTGCAGCCTATCTTCCTACTGGATGATTATCCAGGATGCCTAAGCATTTATCCTGTCTAAAAACCCAGTTAACAGAGCTTCTTCCACAAAACTTTTTACCCCATCACAAAATGCTACAACAGGTTAGCAGGGTTCAGTGGTGATCTGCTCCAACCCTCTGAAAGGAAGGTCAGCCTCAAATTTATATTCCATTGCTCTGGGCCTTGTCCAGTCAAATACTGACTATCTCCAAGAACAGAAATTTCACAAAAACTACCTGCCCAGCATTTGGCAGGAATGTGGTTCATGTGAGTGACCCAAGGCACTCTATTATGTCTCAGAAAATGCAGCCTCACTTTCTCTTGCTCTGTAGAGATTATCTGAGAATTTCAATTTTCCTGAGCAGGACTAAAAGGATGTCTCTGGGTTCTGGGGTTAAAACGAACATACGGCACTAAAGTGAATGAAAAGTGTTTTTCCAGTTTTCCTGAACTGGTTGAGTCATAATTTCATTCTTACATGGCTTTCCTTTCAAAAGAGAACTGAGCCCTGCTTCTTGTCCCTCCCTGCCAATGGGCCAGCCAAAAGCTGTGGATGGGGCAGGCCAGTTGGACTCACTAGGCAGTTTTAGAGGCCCTTCAGTGCTGAAAGCCACCACAAAGACATTGCCAGAGAAGGAAGTGCTTGAATGGGAAACAAATTCCAAATGCACTACTACCATAGTGTACAGGAAGGTGAATCTCTCCCTTACATACCTCATCACCTTGGAAGGATGCAACAGCCCAGTAGGCACTGGACTTAGGAGCATCCTAGCTTCTGCAGTCAGCTGGTGACAGGAGTGAATTTCCTTCCATCCCCTTTCTACCACCTATGCTCCCAGCTAAGACAGTCTTTGGAGCAAGGCCTTTTGCACTATCACAAACACCAGCAGGCATGTACACACCCCTCAGCATCCTCCTGCTAATCTGAATTAGCTGTGCTTCTAGCAGGATCTGAACTGCTTCTGACTCAGAATTACCTTAGAGCAGTGCAGCTTCCCTGAGTCAATGCTGTGATTGATACCAGTGAAACACATTAGGGGAAAAACTCTTCCAGCAGTCTCCCTAAACTGATGAAAAGCCAAAGCAGAACACAACAGCTGAGGCTGGTCTGTACCCAGGCACCTACCAGGTGCTGCCTATGGGATCCTGATCTCTGTGGGGAACTGAATAAGAATGTAACAAGCTGATTCAAATACATTTTGAGGGCATTCAGCCATACACTGGATAATCTCCATCCAAAGTGTGTTTTCACTGCCTCTGAGCTGAAAATCAGAGTCCTTCCCTCTTCCCTCTTCCCTCTGCTCCAACTGTCCGTGCCAAGAAGCTGTGGCTTCCCTGGCACAAGTGCACGTTGGGGGAACAGGACTCTGTCAAGTGTGCTGGGAAAGGAAGGAGCCCCAAAGGGAAATGCCAGCATATGCTGTGTATAGCTGAGTGCAGTGTAGTACACTCGAGTATGTTACATTTCACACACAGTTTGTGCCAAGAGAGCCACATTTCAAATCTCTTATTAGCAGCCACGAGAGTGAGGGTTGATTTCAGACTGCTGGGCAATGATTCACATGAGGAGATACTCAACAAGCCTTTCCTACACAAGCAATTCCAGGAAAAAAACCTGCTGTCTTGGCCCAATTAGTTTTGTCTCTGGAAAGCAGCTTAGAATAAATTAATAGAGCTAGGACTGGAAAAGAAGGTGACAAAGTTATAGTGTAACATCTGCAAACTTCACCATGCTGGCTGTGACTTCCAGGAAATCTGTCCATGGATTTTTTCTTATTAGCCAAGGCAAGAAGGCTGTGTGGCCATTGAGGAACGATTTCTGGGAAGAAAAGAGGAGAATCCCTCTTTAGAAATTCCCTTCCAAATGACAATAAGCTGAGATCCTACCACAGTTGTCAACCACTGTTTCATAACTGCAGTCACTTTCCAACATGAAGTACCTTAGGAAAGGGAATGTGGCCTCTGGGGGAAAGAGTTTTCCTTCTCCCCAAAGATTTTGAGAGAGCTCCTAACATCAACTATCCTCCTGCTTTGTGTCCTGAATTTTGTGGCCAGAGGCAGATTCTGCAACCATGACTGAAGACCACCTTTACCCAAGCAGTGCTTTTCATCAGAGAGGACCTCAGTGTAGGGTCACACACACTGGAAAACTGAACATGTCTCCAAAGATGAAATCAGCCAGCACTCAGCAGAAATGTATAAATTCACTGGCAGCAGGAGCAGAGTGCTGCCAAGACAGCAGCTGATGAAATCAATGTTCCCCCCACGCTGGAATTTAATACTGGCATCCTAGAATTTCTTATGAACTGCTCTTGAGGGCTCTCAGTGCCTGTCTGTCTTACTAAAATTCTGAAGCAGGCATTTCTAGCACTGCTGTCATCAACCTGCAACGTTAGTTCCACACCAACATGGTGAACACCACTCTCTCAAGCAAACTGTTGGCATTAAGTTCCACAGCACCCACACACAAGCCAGCCACACCCCGATTGTGCTGTCGAAAGTTGCCATTTAAATTGCAGTGTACTGCCAAAAAAATCTTGCAGCAAGCATGAGATTAATTTCAACCACCCAAGAGTCTCTTCACAGGGCCTGGCACAGAGCAGAAGGCAGGAGAGATGACAAAGCACACAGCAGCAGCTGAAGATGGGGCACAGAGAAAGGTGTGTCCTCCCTGGCACCAGTGGGTAGAAACAGGGAGGCAAAGGCATGGCACGCTCCCAAGAAAGGAAAACCAAGTTGAAAATGCAGAGTAGGAGAAAGACAAGCTCCTGGAAGCTTTGCACACGAGTTAGTATGAGGAAGGCTTCCACACTTTGTTATACTCACATTAGTATTTCTGCTCCTTCTGACAGGCACTGGAGCAAAACTAGCGCTCGCTAAGTGGAGTGGCACTACCTGGGGAGCAGGAATGGAGCAATCTGCCAATCAGACAAGGTCATCAGACAAAATTCAGCCCCAACAGAAAAGACAGACACCATCTCAGGCCATTGGCAAGGACTCCTTGCAGGTAAATGACCCACCACGTACACCTGCCTACTTCATGGAGCGCTGGACAGAGCACCGGCTTTGCTGTCATCATCCCCGCCGTGCCTGGACTTGGAGCCTGTCCCTTTGAAGGCTCCTGTGTCTACTCTCAAGCAAGTGCTGGCTTTCTCCGTTGTGTAAGTTCAGCACTATTAACCAAGGCTAGGCCCAACCCGGCCCTAAAACACGGTGATCTTCCCTCTGCAGCACGAAACCTGCTTCAAAAACGGGGAGTCCAGAGAACGCCATCCCCTTTTCCTAAGGCACTAAAACACGCAGGAGAAGCGCCATTCTTGACACAGATCTTCTGCGACCACTGTAATGGCCCAAGCCCCACGGTCTCCAGGATCTGACCCAGGGGTGTGCTCCGGGGAGCTCCTGTCCCACGGGATCCCGCCCTACCTGTCCAGCCCGTGTACGCGGTGCAGTCATGCGGGTCGGCGGACTGCAGGCCCCTCTCCATCTGCTGCAGCAGCTCCCTGATTTTGTTATTCAGCCGCTGCGTGAATTCGGGGGTCAGCTGTGGAGAGAAACCCCGCCAAAGGTGAAGGCGACGCCAGCGGGCACACGAGCCGGGGAGCCGCGTCCGTGACCGACCACGCAGCTCTCCGCACCACACGGCCGGGGCAGAAACCCACCCAGCCCCGCTCACCCGCCCGGCCGCGTCGAAGTAGCCGGTGGCCAAGGACTTGTCGTAGTCCGCGTAGGGGTTCGGGAGAGCTCGCTGCGCCATCATGGTCCCGCTCGGTTCGACCCGGCTCGGCCCGGCCCGGCTCCGCCCCGGAAGGCGCCGCTGCCGCTCGCCCCTTCCCGCGCCAGGGGCGGGCTCGGCGCCCGCGGCCGCTGCCGGCGCTGAGGGAGAAGGAGCCCTGCTCGGCCGGTCCCTGTGTCCGGCCGGTCCTGTGGCGGTCCGGGCCTGCTGCGGCCGCTTCTGTCAGGAGTTCAGCTTGATCGTGTAGGGTTTCATGTAGCTGATCATCGAGGGGCCCCGTGCAGGCGGCCCCGTGCGGTTTAGGGGCCCATTGCTGGTGGGTCTGTGTGCTTTAGGGAGCTCTTTGCAATATAAGGTCCCTCGCAGCTGCTCCTGTGGGGCTCAGGCACGCTGTGGAGCTGCCTGTCTGGCTTAGGGAGCTCTGTGAGGTTTTGGGCCCCTTTATGAGTGGCCCTGTGGTGTTTAGGAGTCCCGTGTGGGGTTTGGTTCATGAAGCTTTTGGAGGCCCTGTGGGGTTAGGGAGCTCCTTGCCCAGCCCTGAGGGGAAGGGAACCATGTGGGATTGGCATTGAGCTGGTGCAGGTGCTGACAGAGGGTCAGCCCAAGGAGAATGTGCCGAGTTCTGCTCCCCCCCAGCAGTATTTCCTCACTTGAGCTGGGATCCAGCCTGCATGGGAGACAGGGGCTCTTCTTTGCTGAGCTGCTGCATCTCACCTGTGCTGGCTGAGCGACATCTTCCTCGTGGAGAGGTTAGGTGCCCATGACTCGTAGGCCTGAGCAGTGCTTTTCCTCCCAAGTGCAATATAACTGTGCTGCCATGCTGCTGGGGGTGTCCTTGCTGTCATCATGCCCCTGTGCAGCCCCCCCCATGTATAATGTACTTTGTGCTGCCAGGCTAATGTGTCCTCGTGTGCTGTATTCCTCAGTCCAGGCCTTGCTGCTTGGTGTAATGCCATGCCCAGCTCCCTTTCCTCTGACCCTATGGACCTGAGGTGAGTTGGGATGTCCCCGCTTGAGGTGTGGCTCGCTGAAGTGTGTCACAGGTGCAGCTTTGGGGCTCCCCAGCACTTCAGCACTTCAAGCTTGCATGTGTGTCTGTCAGGGAATGTTATAAATAAGAAGCTTGACTAGGACAATATTCAGGCAGCAATCAATTTATTAATTAATATGGTAAAATATGAGCAAACAGCGCTGGGTACAGTGGGGGAGTTTTCCCTTCAACTGCACACCCATAGTTGAGGCTTACAGGTATTTATAGGGGTACTCAGGAACTTTCTCAGCAGTTCCTATTCCCAAATTTTTTATCACAATGGTGATTTAATCTTCTCAGGATGTACATCC
>VZTB01009913.1:27707-44571 GCA_013397245.1 Thryothorus ludovicianus
ACATGTGAACCTGGGGGGAGCAGTTAACAGCTGAACGGCTTTGTAGCAACCTGTCTTCGTGTCGGCAGCAGCAGCAGCATCCTGCTTAAAATAGGAACCCATCCTGGATTGGAGCGTGATGGCTTTACCCGGTCTTTCAGCGCTCTGCCACTAGATGCCTCTGTCCCACAAGGAAGGAGCTGGAGGAGCCGCCTGTGCCTGTGCCCTCAGCCTGGCACACCGGGAAGGCATCCATGCCCTGCTCAGTGTGGGGCTAGCTGCTGGGTAAGGAGTACAGAGCAGTGGTTCTGCACGTCGTAATCCTGTGTGACATTTTAGTGTTTTCTCCTCCTTGTGGACCATAAGATATCGATATCTCCCAAAGCAATGGGAGTCCATCCTATTTTAACAAATGAAAGAGAAGTTGGAGAGGGGACCTGATTGAGAAGAGGTGATCAGTAAGGGCTACATATGGTCAGGAGCGAAGAAAACCAGTCATAAAACTGATGAAACTGGATAAAGAACTTTGTTTTGGTGATGAGGTAATTTGGAAGACAGTAGGGAGTGTTGAGACTGATAGAATTTGATTGCTGGATAGGACTGACATCAAGTCAGATTTCTTTTGCTTTGCTATAACGACTAGAGCAGTTCTGTGTAGGGCAGTTTCATGCTGAAACCTGTCTTTAAAGTTTGGTGAGAGGGTTGGATGTGATTACCAACCTGTGGATATGACTGATTGCTCACCCTGACTCTGTGTTTGACATCTGAACCTCCGTTCACCTTTGCATGTGTATGGGATGAGCTGTGGTAAATATGATTGTTGACTTGTTTGCTTAGCTGTGTGAACAGTTTCAGGTGGCAGTGACCAGAGTCTCAGTGACATTGAGCAATGCAGTTAAGCTGTACAGGTGCTCTGAGGAGCACTGCGAGGACCTTATTTTTCATTTGGTACATTTTACCCCTTCTTTAAAATGGAACCTGCTATTGCTCAGAGTGTACAATTCTTTTTTGTGGAAAACTATTGAGTGTCGTGAAGTGTCTATACTATCAACAGTAGGGACAGCCTAGGCAGCATGGCAAAGTCTGTCCTGATCCAGCAATGATTTGGCACCTGTGCCAGTATCTTGGTATTTATTATCCACATCCACCTTTATGGTGATAGTTTTGTCTAGATTTGTCTTGCTCAGTAAATTTGTGCTGTTAGGTCCTAGGTTTGGCATCCTGCTAGGTGTGAGATACCTGCTATTTCTCAGAGATCCTGTAACAGCAATTCTCAGAAGATCCCTTCTCCAGAGTTTTCCATCGAGTTTGCTCACCTGGTTCCTGTTCCTTGCTCCTGCTAGGCTTTGTCTGTCTGTTTTGTTTCTGTGGCCCTTCCCATCTCTGGAGAGGGAATTGCTTGATGGCTCTAGGAGGAACTTGTTCAGAGCTTCTTATCCCCTTCAGGGAAAATACAGAATCACAGAACAAGCTGAGTTGGAAGAGACCCACAAGGATCATCTGGTCCCTCTCCCCATGCCCGAGGGTATTGTCCAAACACTGTCAGGCTTGGTGCCCTAACCAGCATTTTCAGCCTTTAGATCCCAAAGGGAAGGCAGCTGATGAGGAGGGAGGGATTTGCATTCTGATGCAAAGCCAGTAATAGCAGGTAATCTGCAGTCTCCCGATTCTCAGAGATTAGCTGTGATAAAATCTGTGGCACAATTTCAGCCCGAAGTGTTTCCTTGAAACTAGTATCCTAGAAGTCTTCCTGTAGCTTGCAGATCCCCTCCTGCAGGCAGTGTCACACTCCTACAAGACACAGGTATGCATTCATTAGCACCGTCTAACACAGCCCCTGTGCTACTAATAGCTGTAATTAGCAGATGACCTTCGAGATCTAAATAAACCACTTTAAATCCTGCCCCCTTAAATGTGCGATTGATGCCACATCATCAGTCCAAGTTCTTATAGACTCCTGTCTCTTTTGGAGCACTCCAGAGGCTGTAAACTTATGCTGAAATCTCTCGTCGTTCAGATGTTCAGAACAGCTCTTTGCAAAGGCTCTGGGTGTCTGCAATGCCCCAGATGCAGTTGGTTGCTTCTTGGAGTGAAGCTGGGTTTGGAGTTACCTTGAATGCAGAGGATGGCTCAGACTGTCCGTTCTGACACAGGTTTAATCGTGTTGACAGTTTTATGACTGAGCAGGGACTGGAGTGTTGATAGTTATGTACATAAGAAAGCTGGAAGGGGTGGTAAAGAACCTTTGGAGCTTGTGGGTATCTCAACAGACAGGTGTGGTAAAGGTCCTCTTCATCTGTGGGGCTGGGTTTGGTGCTGCTGTGTGCTCCCCTGAGGTTTAGGTGCAGTACAAAAAGAAAATGGATCAGCAGGCTTTTCCTCAGAGAGCTGTGCTGAGACCAGACTTCACTGACCCTGTCAAAAGAACTGCCCCTGACTAAAACACTGCAGAAAGGCAGGCTTGGATATGTACCTGAGAATATGATTTCATACCTCAGATGTGTCCTTAACCCCACAGGATTAATTTTTCTCTTGAAAAAGCGAGCTGCTGTGCTGAGGCTTTTGAAAGGAGCGCTCATCCCAGCTGGCACAGGGCCAGCACAGCTGCCTGTCACTCAGCCACAAGCCATGCTGGCCCTGCCAAGGCACAGCAGCACTCTTTCTTCTCTGGGAAGTGACATCTCTTGATGGGTCACTGCCTGGAACACAGGGACAGAGCTTGCTGTGTGTCAGAGAGCTTCCTGCTCTTCTTGCATTTGAGGTCTTTTGCCCTGCTGTTGGTTTCAGAGGGGTTTTTTAAAGCTTAGCCATTAGGGATTGAAAGTATTTTTCCAACTCATCATGTTGCTCAAAGCAAAGGGGCAGTTTCTTCACTACATTCTCAGCTTCCTGCTTTCCATATGCATTATTAGAGGTGCATGGAGTGTAGGATAAGGGAATGCATAACACAATAGCATTTCCAGTGTGGTGAGCTTGAAAGCTGACAACTGTCAAAACATAAAGAGTTTATCATTCCTTATTATGCTTGAGTGATTTTTAGTTATTGTTTACTTGCCCTTTGGAGTAACCTAAAAGGGGTGCATTGTGACTTTTCCTGGGGGATGCAAGCAATGAAAAGATGAAATTTAATCTCAGTTCCCCACTTCATCCTTTGCAAATTTGGAAAAACTATACATTAGTTGACTGGCAGTAGGGATAGAAATGTGGTTAGGGACCTTTACTAGAGAGGACTGATGGCTGATGCTATCAAAATGGGTGCTGTCCCAACAAAAGGAACATCACAGCTTGAAAAAGATTTATTTATGTCTTTAGCTGCATCACTTGGAACCCATTTCCCTGGAAAAAAAAAAGCAGAACTGGCAAAGAGAAGGCAGTCTGAATTGCCTCAGCTGAAGCTATGCTCATGGCTGATACTGGGCTAATGCTTAAACATAGGTCTCCATATTTCTTCCACAACATTCTGCCTTTATTTTTGCCTTTGGGTTCTTGCTACTAAAGCTTTCCTACCTCTCCCACCCAGCTACTGACTCTTCTTGTGCCTGTAGAATTACAGTCCATCTGTTGCAGGAAGCTGATAATGAGAGGATGGTGGTAAACAGAAAACTGGAAACATTCACATTGTGTCAACACTGCTGTTCTACCTGCTGGATTGCACGGGTAAATGCATTAGGGTCAGAGTCTGATGAAAAAACCTCTGTTGGCCAGGGTAAAGTTAATGTGGTAATGGTCAGGAGAGGAGCAGGGCCAGGGCAAAGCCAGAAATCTGTGTGGATAAATGTTTTAAGCTTCACAGGAATCAACAGAAGAAAAAGTTTGAGCCTTTTTCAAAGTATTTTCCAAAGTCATGGCTCGAGACCAATTTTTTCTGGTGTTGATGCTGGAAATCAGACCCAAGCTGCCCAAAATGAGCATCTAAACTCTTCAAATCCCACTCCTGAGTTTGCCACGGCTGCAGGGGATTGTTAGGGGCAGAAGGGAAGGAGAGAGAGAATTCAGCTCTCTGGAAATGTTAATGTTAAGTGTGACTGCAGGAGGCTGTTACTGGCTGGCACTCTGGCTGGAAGAGGGAAAAGGTAACACTTGGGTAAAGCATTCTTGGAGTCTGTGTCCCTACAGTGTTTCCACTCACCCTTCTTACCAGCCAATATTCACTTTCCACTAAACCACTATTCTGTATTTTTCAAGCCATATTTCCTCCCTCAAGTCAGAAATGACAAACTGAAGCTCTTCTTGACCGTGTATGCCCTATATAAATCAACTCCTCATCTTTGCTGTGATCTCCCAAGTGCACACTCTTGCTGAGATCTCTGTGTCCAGAGGAAGGAAAGGAAAACTTCCCAGCAGCACTTTGCTCTTGTGGATTTTTGTCAGGTTTTTTGCCACACCCATTGGACTGGATGCAGTAGCTTATGGTTGCTTTGCTTACAATGGATTGTAATGTGATGGAATCCATAGGCAGTAGAAATAAATGAATTGATTTTTTATTCATTTATGGCAGTGGATAAAGATGGAAAAGTGAGTATTTAAATTACTTTAATCAGTGCAGGAAAGTGAACAAGCTACATTTGGACTACTCTGCTTTACAACTTGATTTCTCATTTTACTAAAATCTGATATAATTATAACCACATCTGTTCACAAAGTAAACTGTCTGAAAACTAAACCCTATGTTTACAGCTCTTAGTCAATTAGGCTTAAAACTCCCCACATATATTTGATATATTCAGACCCCAGCTTTGACTATTGTGGGGCTAAGTCGATTCACAGATGTGTGTGTTTTGTTTTTTGTTATTTTTTTTTTAATAGTACTGTACCATGTTGCCATTCCTGACTCTGGCAGCACAAGGAACTTGATGCAGTTGGCAGAGGATGACCCAGACAGGCCTTTTTGGTGGCTCCAGCTCTGTGGTTAGTTCCTGTGCTCTTTGAGATGGAGGTCTGCATGCTTGGAGGGAGAAGGAAAAGCACCTTGTGTTCCCTTGGCCTTTTCAGTGTGAACTGGAACTCCCTAGTTTCCTCAGTGATCACCTGCTTTGTCCTTCCTGAAGCTGAAAGAGACAAAACCATTCAGTATTTGAGATCCTGTCTTCTTCAAATGAATGAAGAATCAGGACCTGCTGCCTTGGGATGTGGAGTGATCCCATGATCCTGTGGGTTGGTTGATTTAAATCTTGGTGAACATTTTTAGGTGTCAGGGTGAAATGGGTGACAAGGACAATACAGTGCAGGATATCTTCAAGGGAAGGACAGCCTGACTGCATCTAAAGCCTCAGCACTGGTCCCACTCCCATGTCAGCCAGTGCTTTGTGCCCTCTTTTGAGATGTGCAGTGTGAGCCCGCACTCACAATCACAGATTCTCTGAGCCACTTGGGCATTGTGGGGAGGAGACTGTTCCTAGGGATTTTGTTAAGGAAGATGCAGTATTTGTTAAAGTACAGCAGTATGTATTAACACCAGGCTGGAAAGCAGCTCTGTGGAGAAGGACCCAACTGTCCTGGTGAGCATCAAGCTGTCCATGGCACAGCAGTGTTCCCCTGTGGCCAAGAAGGCCTCAGGAATCCTGGGATGCATTAGGAAGAGCAATTCCAGCAGATTGAGAGGTGATCCTGCCCTTCTACTCAGCTCTGGTGAGGCACATATGGAGTGTCCAGTTCTCAACTTCTTGGTGCAAGAGGGACAGGGAGCTCCTGGAGCAGATCCAGGGGAGGCTGCAGAGATGAAGAAGGGCCTGGAGCATCTCCTGGACAAGCAAAGGCTGAGTGAACTGGGGATGTTCAACCTCAAGAGGAGACACAAATGAGAGGGGCCCTCATCCCTGTGTGTCTCTGTGAGCAGGGAGGGCTCAGAGCAGGGACCAGACTCTGCTCTGTGGGGCCCAGCAATGGCACTTGAGGACTGGGCAGAGACTGGTGTTCAGGAAGTTCTGCCTGGACAGGAGGAAGAACTTTTCAGAGATGAGAGAGGGTGTGGAGTCTCCCTCACTGGGGATATTCCAAACCCATCTGGACACAGCCCTGTGCCATGGACTCTGCATTGACCATGCTTGAGCAGCAAGGTGGGACCATATGAGCCAGTGTGGTTCCTTCCAGCCTGACCCACCCTGGGATTTTGTGTATTTCTAGGTATGAAACTTTATCTGTGTCTGTCATCCCCACAGAGCATGATACAGTCTTATGACTGACTGGCTCAGAAAGTTCCCTTGCTCTTGCAGCAATGCTGTCTGGATAGACCGTGCTGGAGTTCTGGGGTTGAAGCCCTGGACACTTACCTGACAGCATCAATTACTTCTTCAAACCTCATTACTCTCCAGGCCTAAAAATGTTTTTAATCACCCAAAATCATATCCCTTCTCAAATGACTGTACAGATCCATATGGTGAGACTTTGCTGTGCTGTTTGAAGAGAGATCTGCATAATGTGTGTCTATGTGTAAGTTAAAGAAAATGCTTCAGTATATAGCCCTGTGTGCAGCAGTCAAAGCTTTTGATCTTTATCTTTTCTCCCCAGGGTATCCACAGAAAGCAAAAAAAATAGCAGGAGTGAGAAAAAGATTAAGACAAACAAATTTAGCAAATCTTTCCAATCTGGAGCACCAGGCATGAAGCAACAAGGAAAATGCTGATTGATCACAGATGCTGTATATAAGGTGAGAGGCCAAGGCCATGTTAAGTAACTCCTATGAAATGTTAACTCTCCCTCCCACCCAAACTGGGGACAGCTAGCACTGCACAGGTGCTAAAGGGTAAGAAACTGGACTGGAGAGATAGGTTGTGTATATCCTTTCCAAAGAGTAAATATATTTATACTGTGGAGGGATGATTAATTCACTTTAATTCTCAGAAAATTAGGGAGGAAGGTTTCTGTAGAAAACATTCTATTTCTTCTCATATAGCATACTTCAGTTGGAAGGGACTTAAAAAGATCATCCAACTGTCTGACCACTGCAGGGCTGGCCAAAAGTTATAGTGGGATATTAAAGGCATTATTATCCTTTTAAACACTGACAGACTTCATCAACCCCCTCTGGGAAGCCTGTTCCAGTGTTTGACAACCCTCTCAGTTATGAAAGGCTTCCTTAATGTCAAGCCTGAATCTCCCCAGATGCAGCTTTGAGCCTGTCCTGTCACTGGGTATGACATCTAGTGTGGTGAAAGGGATGTTAGGGCATATTATGAAGAGAGTATTTCTTACTCAAATATGGCTGGGAGAGGACACTTGATACTTGAGGTACAAGCCCATAAGCTGACCATCAAGGCTGACCATTTCAGTGGAGCTACTTTTTTCCCTCAAAATGAGGGCAGCTTTAAGCCTGACCCACTAATGGGAACAAGAAGCCTGTTTTATCTCAGTTTTGTTGTAGTCCAGGTAACAGGTAGCTGTCCTACCAGTGGCAATTCCAGTGAATCACCCTTCAGAATGCCTGGCTGTGAGTGACTTTTGTTCTAGGAAATATAAATGTCTATAAGACACATTTCTGTTGTGGTGCTTATCTCTTCTGACGGATGCTTTCCCTCTCTACTCATTTCCTTATTTCCCTTCTGGGCTGCCCTGGTCATAGAGATCACAGATCACAGGGTTGTGTGTGATGAGTCTGGCCAGGATCCTCTGTACATGCCCACCAAGAAGGCTGAACCAAGTGGTCTGTTCCAGGTCAAAGCATCCATGAAAATGATTCAGTCATAGAATTTTTGATTTTAATGAAATTATATACAACTGGGGAAAGGATGATGATCAAATCAAAGCAAAAAGACAAAACTGGCCAATGAACACTGTATGTGCCTGTGAAAATGCATAAATTAGCAGCTTGGGGACAGTGTATGTTGTAGTCTTCACCCTAGATAAAAGCCTATCTATTTATAATATAATCAATAGCAAGTCAATTTTTTTTTCAGAAAACTCACTGGGGTATGATAACCCATCACATATTCACCCATGACAGGGCTGCTACAGAAGGAAGCAGGTGTAGCAGGAATCTTGAGCAAGTATAGCTGATCTTACATTGTAAGATCATGTTATTTTTAGACTCTGTAAAGAATATGTAGCATGGGGAAGACTGGATTTGTGCAGACCTTTTCATAAAGCCAGTTTGGCCTTTTTAATGATCCACAGTAACGAGTCAGTGAAATGCATCAGCCTCTGGAATCACAGGGGAAAAAGGATGACTGCCAATCCTGGCCTCCATTTGTAAAAATGTCTTTTTAGGAAATGTCAGGGAATGAGAAATATTGCTCCCTCCAAACATCTTCCAGTAAATGGAGTTTGGCTCCGGCCTGAAGTCAAACACTGCAGACACCTCCCGGGTGTCTCTGAGATTCCTGGGGCCTGTCTCCCTTGCTTGCATCACCATGGAAATAAGAGTTGTGGCTCTGGGAGCAAACTGCACTTTGGGTTATCCTTATCACCCCCCTGCAGCCCTCTTCTGCCACCTCTGGGGTTTTGCTGCTTAAGCACTTTCTGACACCGACCTCTTGGAGTAAGGTCAGTCTCTTCCAGACACTGCAAAGGTTTTCTCTGTTTCTTCCAAGTCAGCTGATCTAAGAGGAGCTGCTAATCCCAGCAGCAATGAAATTTGACCCGTTTTCAAGGTGTTGATTCTTTTTCTCTTGCTGAAGATAGGAGCCTTATCTTTGTCAAGGTTGTGTGAAGCATGGGCTCTGTATCCCAGACAGGGGAGTGTACCCCGGGCTGTTTAAGCCTTAATAAAAAGTGTAATCTCCTTGAAAATAGATTTTCTATAATGTGGGAATAGCTATTGCCATGCACTTTATAAACTTCCTTTACTCATCAAAAGGCTGTCTTCATTTTCGCTTAAAGACAAAATTTGGAAAAGAAGGGAGGTGCCAAATTAGGCAATTCAGAATTAGCAAAAAATTTGCTGTTTTTTAAGAAAGCTCTTTCACACGGTGTCGGTTTGAGGTTCTCAATGATGTTATATTATTTTTCCTTACAAAATGAAAAGTCTTTATTAGCTTTTAAAACTATCATATGGGATGTTAATTGAAACTGTCACAGGGCCTGTTGAGTGATTGTGAACACTTTTGTATCCTGAATTCCTGTGGGATTTGCTACCACCCCTGGGTACTTTGGTTGTTTTGAGGCATGTTTCTTTCATTTTATGAAACTGTGAATAGGGCATGAGGGTCTGTTTCCAGAGCAAACTATTTACCTCCCAGAACTGAATTGCTCTTAGCTGTCAGCTGGACTGAACTAATATTTTTGAAGGAAAATGACACGGCATCTCAGTTTGATTCTGATGCTTTTTGACATTTCAATCAAAATATCAAAATGAAACTCTTCACTTATTGTGCTAACTGAAATTTGCTTTTAGGTTTGTGTTTAAAGAAAACCAAACAGAAAGAATTATTTTTAATTTAAAAGAGGAAAAATAGTATCTCTCTAAGAAAAAATGTTCTATAGTAGTGAAAATAACTACTTGCAGTGCTTAATTAAAAATCAGATTTTGAGCAACTCAATTTAAAATATTTCTTTATACCTTTTTATTTGTTTGGACTCCCAAACAAAAAGTGACTTTCAATCAGAATTAGGAAGATGTTTTGAGTTATAGGTACTGTGTTTTCCATCACTAACTCTGAATGTATCCATGTTTTCTTCAGATTGGGCCATTTCCAGCCGAAGACCATGAGGAGGACAGCCTGAATCTTGGAATTTTGTTTCTCAGGCCCTCACCAACATGAAGTTTGCATGTCCTGTTCCAAAGCACCTTGTGTTTTCAATGCATTTACTTTGGCTCAGGGCTCAGGTTTGTGTGTTCTCCTTTACCCAGAAACACTTGTTTTCTGCAAATGAGGACTGCAAGGTTGAGACTTAGGCAAAAGATTTAAATTGTGCTGTTAAAAACAAATTTCATACTGACTTTCATGTGGATTATTGCCTTCTGTGAGAAATAGTTAATATTTGTAGAATTCCTGCTATTTCTAGGTGAGTGGCAGAGACTGGAGGGTGGCATCTGTCCTGTGAAGTGTGCTCAAGGGAAAGCAGCTCTCAGGAGCCATGGAGAGTCACATCAAGGAGCTGGGAGACTGGTGCTCATGCAGAGAAAGTGTGGAAGGAAGAGAAGAGCAAAAAACCAGATTTCATGGGTAAAAAGGACTTGGGACTGAAGAGGACTGAGCACTTTTTGTTTCAGGAAGGCACCGAATTGGATGGAAAACTGCAAGCAAGAGTCCAGTGGGCACCTAGGAACAGTCCATTTTTAGTCACTGTTCTTGCCTTGTCACTTGGAATTGTTTCCATCTTAAAAAAAAAAAAAAAATCATCTGAGTTTTTATTGAATCATTCCTGGCACAATCATGTGAGTTAGGAAGATTGAATTAAAAAGCAGCACCTGAATCTGAAGATCTGCTAAGAAGCTCTCCCATTAAAATGTAAAATACCCTTTTTTCCAGATCTCCTCTTAAACAGAACAAACTCCATGGGGAAAAAAAAAAAACATGTTCTGGCTGTGGCTTAAACAACAGAATTCAGGAGAGCTGAGGGGTAATACTGGTACTTGGTTCTTATTCTTTTCAGTTTCTCTCTGTATACACAAGTGAAGATCAGCCTTAGTTTTGAAATTCTCAGCTTGTGTTGCTTTGCCATTTTGTAAACATTGTAGGGTTTTCTTGAAATGCTTCATTTTATTTGAAGTTGGATCAAAGCAGCTTTCTCTCCTGCAGCAATCCAAGAGGACTGGGTGATGGGGGATGTCTGGAAGCTGTTAGTTCATTTACATGTGAACAAGAGAACTTTTATTCCCCCACTACATACTGCAAAAAAAGTAAGTTTTTGTCTCTGAGGTAATGGAGTTTGATCAAAAATTGCTGCCTAGTTCTGCAGTGATCTCTCTTACTAAGCTAACACTTGGTTAGGAAATATATGGGAAATCTCAATATTTTTCAGGTGCTTTCAAAACTTCATTGTATGTTCCTTGGGAAGCTAGCAGAGCTCGCCTTGAAATGGAAGAGAGGGTTTCAGAATAACTTTTAGGGGTTTTGTGAGGTGGAGGAGAATATTTGTCTTCTTCCCAGTGGTGGCAGAGAATTTCAGTTTAGCTGGAACTTTTAACTGTTCTGTTTTTCCAGTCAATATTTTTTCAAATGTAATTTAGTGGAGACAAGACAGGGTGGTCAAAAATCAGACACAATGTGACATACAGCAGGAGAGATTTCCAAAAGTATCTGAAGGACATATGGAGGGGAAAAGCTTTTCTCTGATCTCACCCCTAAGAAACAGAGTCCAATCAATTCATGTGGGCTGCTTGTTACACTTGTCCCAGTCCAGAGGAGACTTATGCCACTAGAAACTCCATTGAATGTAATTATTTGGGACTTGCACTGATGTGAATCTGGCCCAACATGCCCACAAATTTGCCCTGATCTCTTGTCTCTCAAGCAAGATTGGAACTATCTTGTGCTTTTTACAGCAAACTTGAAAATTAAAAATCCTGCATAGGTGGGTTTCTTAGAGCTTCCCAGCTGTGACAAATGGCTTTACTTTAGGTGCTTCCATTTTGGGGCATCACTTCTGGGGTATCTAAGCAGGGCCCCAACTGCTCTGAGCTTGCTCTTAAGATCAAGCACTTTGTTTTAAATCTCTGAAAATGTAGGCACTTAGCATTCTTTGAATCTCTTGTCCCTGGGGATTTGCAGAGCCACAGACCACTCATTTTGTTTCATTTTTATGGTCCACTGGGGCTCTGTGATGAATTTTGTTTTCTGGAGTTTTCCACTTGTAAATAGTAACAAAAAGTTCCTCATTTTGCTCTCTTTTCCCCAGTCCCTCTCTCTGTACAACAGTGTAACTGAATATGAAGCAAAAGGCACTCTGCCTTTCTCTAAACACCTAGGACATGGTAAGGAAGCCAGAATTGCAATTTCCCACCTTTCTCCCCCTGTACTTGCATTCTTCTTGTCTGAGTGAATCTTAAGCCATTCCTAATTTCTCTGATACACAGCCTTCCTCCAGAGCCCCTGCCCAAACTTTTTTTCTTTTCTGTGCTACAACTGGAAGTCATGTACCAGCTGGCAAGTTCTAAGCTTGGGCAGTGTGGTTGCATTTTCATAAAACCATGGGTCTTTGCTCTTTTTCCACTATTCTATGGTTGGTTTCTTTTTTCTTATTGATTCCATCTCTTAGTGATTCTGCCCTTTCTGGTCTTTATGTTAAAGGAAGAGCTTACTTAGAATCTATCCAAGCCACAGAAGGCTTGTCTGTGTGTTTACAGGTTTTTCAGAGCTGAGGCTTCTTTAGGGAATACATTCTATATTTTCTGGCCTTAAGGTGTCAATATTTTGTGACCTTTTTTTAGAGTGTTGGCAGTGAGACAAACAGCTTGGATTTTTTCTCCAGGTTTTGGCAGAGGGAAATTCCTTCATCATGGGGAAGGCTTTAAAATTCTTGTACTGGAGGTATAACCTTCCTAACCTCATTAGGTCTGAGGTGGGCTTAATCAATTTTGATAATAAAACATGCATGACAATAGGGAAGACAGCAGGGTCAAACATAAAGCAGTAGTCAGTGGAACATCCTTGCTCTGTAGGTGATAAAGGAAACTTTTTTTGCCTATGGTTCACCCACATAGCATTTAATCCTTACCATACAGCTGCCACATTAGGTCTGTATGTGGGCAGCAGGTCTCTGGCACACTGAACACAGCACGTGTGTGGTTATGCAGCTGTTTGCACCTGCAAGATGCCACTCTGCCAAAAGGCACAATCCATTTTCTGCTCATTCCTTGTGCCCTGTGTTCATGAATGGCCTCGTGGTGGAAGGAAGGATTTATGTGGATCCATCACCTTCATGGTGCAGCCTCCCTGCAGCTCACATGGTGGAAGAGGGAAATTAGGAATTAGCAGTTAGGGTGCTGAAACTGCCAGCATGGTTTGATTCTGGTTCAGACTTGTATCTCAGGGCCCAAAGTCACTCCCTGAGGTTGGAAGAGAGTAACATGGAGTGTGGAATTCCCTGTTCAGTATAGCCATAACAAATAGCCTTGCAAATGCTGTGTATAACACTCCTGGAAGTTTAAAGCTAACATAATGTGAAATGTGGCTTTGGAAGAAAGCTGTCTCCTGAACTGCATATGTGAGCTCACATGTTTGTATATTAAGATGACATTTCTTGTTCAAGGTGTGGATTTTTGCAATCCAGTCACTTTGGCTTCTGGATCACAACAGACTAGAGCCAAGCAAATCGAGGAAGAGCTAACAAAAGCATTTTCCATGCCCCTGTATTTATTTGTTTTTGTTTGTTTGCAGAAAGCAAAATCTGTGTCTCTCAAGCTCCTTCAATAAATCAGAATGATTGTCAGATATCTTCCTGTAGGAAAAATTATTATGTCCTAAACCACAATGAAGGTCTCAGGAAATATTGTTGGCTTGGTTCTCCCAGCTCTGCACACCTGTAAAACCCAAGCTGAAGCAGTGAGCTTGTCTAAAACCCAGTCTACCTTCTACCCTATATCTGTCTATCTCGTCTGGATTCAGGCCTTTTCTGTTTTTGTCACTCAAATATCCAGAAAGCTTTTCATGTTGTGCAGGGTACCCAAACCCATTGCCCTCTCTTCTATCTTGTATGATGTTGATGACTGTTCAACCAGTGAATATATAATGAGCAGCACAGGAGATATTTTTATGTGGTACTGGTGTCAATTCAGACTAATCTCAAACCACTGTATAAAAAGAAGTCATGGCTATTACTGCCACTGATTAAGTCACCTAAATCCTTTACAGCAGAATGTGTCCAGCTGCACAAAAAATCTGTGTATTTATTGCTTTGAGCCAATTAAAACTTTGATCACCTGGGTTTCAAAAAATGCCTCTTCTTTTAGTTCTTGAAGAATAATAAATGGGCATACTTCTCCCCCAGCTTTTGTCTTAATGAGGCATTTTCATCTCTGATTAATGAGGAGTTTTATTCTTTATGAAGAGTGTAGTGTTACAGGCAAAATATAGTCACAAAGATCTGTAGTTAGGGAATAATATGTGGAAAATGTCACCTTATTTCATGTGTTGACCATTGAAATGTTACCAAAAGATGTTCTTCTTTTCCAACCGTTAATTTTTTTGTTGGGAAAAATTTATTTTTCATTTATTTGAGAACAGACAGCATTTTGGAACCATGTTCTCCAAACACAGAATAAAGATTCCATTTTTCCTTGGAATTTGGTCTTCCTGCTTCACATCCTTTAGAACAAGTATTCTTGTAGCAGCCAAAGGCTGTCCCACCAGCCAGTGTGCAGACCCCATGTTTGGGAGCTCTCAAGACCACACTGTGGACAGGCTGGCCCCTGTGCTGTTCAGAGTCATGGAATGGTTTGAGTTGGGAGGGAATGTTGAGGATCATCCAGTTCCACCCCCTGCCACAGGCAAGGACACCTTCCACCAGGCCACATTGCTCCAAGCCCTGTCCAGTGTGGCCTTGGACATTTCCAGGGATCCAGGGGCAGCCACAGCTTCTCTGGGCAGCCTGTGCCAGGGCCTCCCCACCCTCACAGGGAAGAATTCCTTCCTAATATTTAATCCAAACCTGCTCTCTTTCAGTTTGAACCCGCTCCCCCTTGTCCTGCCACTACATGTACTTGTATTCTTGGGGTGATTTCTCTTTCAGGCTTTGCTGTCTTCCAGATGGTGTCTGGCCTGCATTAAAACCCTGTGACAGTGTCAGACCAGCCTGAGGAGAGGTGTTGCAAGGGTGCCTGAGCAAGCATCCCTCTGAGGAGGGGTGGGAGGAGGTGGGGCTGAACCTGGGACTTTTAATGGCAGAATAAGTGTGAGGGTGGAGGGCAGTGCTGTGCAGTCAGTTCAGTGAGCCTGCTGTGCCTCTGTTCTCTTCCCCTGTGATCTACAAGAATATATTGTCAGCAGCAAATCTTGAAGAAATACATACAGGCAGATTTTTGTTTTCTCTTCTGCTCTTTAAACTTTAGTTACCCATCGGCGGCTTTCGAGATGACAAGAATTTTGACAGCTTGCAAAGTGGTGAAGGCTTTGAAAGGCAGATTGAAGTTTTGCAACGTGTCTGCTGATCACTGGAGTTTCTCAAGGACAGGTACCAGACTGTTGAGCACCAAGGTAACAGTGACTGAACTGCTGTTGTTTAATAGGTGGGTTTGGCATGCAGAGATAACTTGCTGCAGATAACAGGGCTTACCTAGAGACATGAACCAGAGGAAATTTGTCTGAACCCTAAGCAAGGGGGTTGCTTGGCTGAATGGTTTTATTAGCTAAGCAAACACACTTTTGTCTAGTCTGGAATGGAAGTTATAGGGTAAATTGCACAAAAAGGTGGAAGTTCAGGGTTTCAGTTAATTATTATATGGTATTTTCTTTAGAAGCACCTCACCCTTCTATAGGACTGATAGCTAACAGAACAGATCTTTCAGTTCACATGACAATGAATTGGCTGAATATTTAAAATCATGCATCACTTGAGATGTGTAATTAATCCTATTGAATCCATACAGAATCCATTTTCAATGTTTTAGAAACTATAATGGCTCAGATTATTTGGAGAGGTAGACAACACTTGTGAAGGCATCAGTGTATCAGCTCTTGATTTACTGAGGCTGGACCACTCAGTTGATTTCCCCAGCTTTCAAGTGCTCTGTGCTATCACTTCTGTCCACTGGGGACTAGGGTTTCTCTTACCTGTCTCACAGCCACTCATTTTTCAGGAGTTCTCTGAGCTCCTTGCAACAGACCTGTTGCTTGACAGGACAAAAGGGGAATGGATTCAAACTGACAGAGAATGTTTAGATTAGATATTAGCAAAAAATTCTTTACTGTGAAGGTAGTGAGGCACAGGAAACAGGTTGCCCAGAGAAGCTGTGGCTGCCACATCCCTGGAGGTGTTCAAGGAATTCAGGGTAAAGCAAGAATTATTCCTGTTTATATGTCTTCCTTCAGCACATGAGTTCCCAGTTTCTTTGCCTCAGAGGGTGGAAGTTAAGTCTAGTTGTGAGGCAAGTGACCAAGCAGTGACCTATGGCTGGGTTTGGTGTTCCAACCAGCATCAGAGGTAATGTGTATTTATAAGAAATTTGAGGAAAGAGTGAAATGCAACCAAAGCATGCTAGACTTCAAGGAACGTTTGGACAATACTCTCAGGCACATGGTGGGATTCTTGGAGTTGCCCTGTGCAGGGGCAGGAGTTGGATGAACTTGATGAGCCTTGTGGATCATTTCCAACTCAGAAAAGGAGTTGGAAAGCATCATCCCTGATGCTGTGTGTGGACTAATGACAGTATTTGGTAATGGTCTCATTCTTCCATAATTGCAGGCTTTAATGAGCATTTAGTTGGCTTTAAATGCTTTTTCTCACTGGGCTATTTTAGGAAACATAACAAAATACAACAAAAACATCTGTATAAGTTAAGTAAAGCATTAGACAGCATGAGGGAGAGATGATAGTTTTAGAAGAATGCCTAATAATGCTTTTCCCAAGTCTGTATTCTGTCCAGTTAAACTCGCCGTGTGTGGGGAAACACCCCTGTGGATGAGGAGTGTTAGATGTGAGGCCCATATTTCCCTAATACATCCCATCCTTCCTTTCTAAAGATGGGCATCCATGAGTGGAAGAGGGGCAGAGAGCAGACCAGAGAGCCCTGGGCTCTCAGCAGGGATGTTTAACATCACTGATTTCAGCTTAATCAAGCTTGCTTAAAATTCAAGAATAGGCAGAGAGACTGCAGGTTAAAGCTCTTGTTGTTTAATGCTCTTCTGAGGCCAATGTAGTTAAATGGGCATGTAAAGGTAGTATGAGCAATAAATAGGTGGCTTGTAACAGTATAGCTGGCTCAGTAAAGAGAGGTTTGGGAGAGCTATAAAAACCACCAGGAATGAGCTAAAAATGTAGTCAGAAATGGGGGGGGGGGGAGGAAAATGTT
>VZTB01009914.1:0-18271 GCA_013397245.1 Thryothorus ludovicianus
TTGCAGCCAGACAGGCCATGGAGAAGTGGCTGTTTCAGCCCAGCAGGGCTGTGGGAGAGCTGGGAGCCCAGGCACTGGTCAGACTGGGGAGCTGCCCAGGACACTGACAGCCTGGACCTGCTGGCACACGTTACTGCCACATGGACAAGCATCAGGTCACTCCTGCAAAGGCTGAGTGTCAGAGGGGTTTGTCCTCATGGGACTCTGCTCAGCAGGGCCACCACAGCACAGAGAACCCACTGCTGAGTTCTTTCTATCATTCCCTCATTCCCTTTGCCTGTGGAGGGATTTTTTTCTACGAAGTGTGGCAGAGAAATGGAAAGCAGGAGCATCAATGTATTAATCCTCAAGGGAGAGGTGTCATTGACCATGGCTCCTCCTGAGGACTCCCAGGGCTCTGCAGTGACAATGGAGAAGGAGATCCTGAGACCTGGCCAGCTACCAACTGCTGGCTCTGACTTTTGGAGCAGCACATGGAAGCCAGTCCGGCACAGAACCTCAGGGCCAATACTGCCTCCTCCCTGAGCCCGAGCTTGAGGTCTCCCTGCTGTTTGACCATGTCCTTGTCTCCACTGAGATCCTTGGGAATGGTTATTATACCTGATGGATCCCACCATTTCAGTAGTTGCAACATATGCAGGAAGACAGTGACCCTGAGAAAGGGCTACACTGCCAAGAATCCCTTCCCTGATGACAGCAGCACTGAGTCCTTGGGCATGAGATCTTGTGTCAGATCTGCTGCTGGAAAAGGGATTTGGTACAAAATCCTAGAATTCAGTTAAATCTAAAGCCATGAATTGGGGCTCATTGCTCACTTCCACAGAGCAGCCTGGAGAAGCCCTGGAGAGGGAGAAGGTCCTGCCCTGGAGATGGAGCCAGGCCCAGGTGGGAGCAGCAGAGAGCTGAGCTGAGCGTTCCCCATTCCCTGTCAGGAGGGATCCCAGGGGACACCCCGTGCTTGGGCACCCCCCGTGTGTCAGGGTGGGCAGGGTGGGCAGGGGTCCCGCACAGCACGTACCGTACTTAGCTGCCTTTGCTGCTGCTGCTGCCGACGGCACCCCTGCAGACAAGGGAGACAGGGACCCTCAGCCACCACGGCCCTCCAGAGCCAGGCCATGGGGACAGGGCTCCTGGAACAGTCACCTGCCACTCCAGGAACACCTCCGACACCGGGCACCGCTCCGGGGACACCTCCGACTCCGGGCACCAAGCCAGGGACACCTCCGACTCCGGGCACGAGGCCGGGGACACCGCCCACACCGACACCGGGAACGCCGGCGCCTGCAGGGACATGAGGGGACAAATCAGAGCTGGCTGTAGCAAGAGCTCCAAGGTGGCACCTGCCATGGCTCTGTCTTGTCATCGTGCCCTGGAGATCAGAGCATCCATGGCCTCATCCAGGACAGACCCAACTGGGGCAAGGCAGGCATCGGCCCTGTGACCGCCAGCGATTGCCAGGAAGTCACCAGCACAGGGACCACCGTGACCCTCACAGGGGCCCACAGGCTCATTGTCACAAGGACATCAAGTCTTGCAGCCAGACAGGCCATGGAGGAGAAGTGGCTGTGTCAGCCCAGCAGGGCTGTGGGAGAGCTGGGAGCCCAGGCACTGGTCAGACTGGGGAGCTGCCCAGGACACTGACAGCCTGGACCTGCTGGCACACGTTACTGCCACATGGACAAGCATCAGGTCACTCCTGCAAAGGCTGAGTGTCAGAGGGGTTTGTCCTCATGGGACTCTGCTCAGCAGGGCCACCACAGCACAGAGAACCCACTGCTGAGTTCTTTCTATCATTCCCTCATTCCCTGTGCCTGTGGAGGGATTTTTTCTGCACAGTATAGAAGAGAGTGGCATCAGTGGTTTAACCAGCAAAGGAGAGTTGCAATTGGCCATGGCTCCTTATGGAGATTTCCAAGGCTCCTCATGGAGATTCCCAGAGCTCCACAGTTACAATGAAGGGGAACACCCTGAGACCTGGCAAAGTCAATGCTGGCTCTGTCTTTTTGAGGAGGACATGGCCCCCCCTGTGCTGTGTAAAACCTCAGGGCCAATTCTGCCTCCTCCCTGGGCCCAAGCTCTAGACTACTCTGTTGCTTGGCCATGAATCTTGGCTGCACTGGAGCTCTTTGGCCATGGTTCTACCTGATGGATACCACCATTCCACCAATCCCCACATTTCAGGAGGACAGTGACCCTGGGCAAGGGCTACACTACCAAGAATCCCTTCCCTGATGACAGCAGCACTGAGTCCTTGGGCATGAGATCTTGTGTCAGATCTGCTGCTGGTAAAGGGATTTGGTACAAAATCCTAGAATTCAGTTAAATCTAAAGCCATGAATTGGGGCTCATTGCTCACTTCCACAGAGCAGCCTGGAGAAGCCCTGGAGGGGGAGAAGGTCCTGCCCTGGAGATGGAGCCAGGCCCAGGTGGGAGCAGCAGAGAGCTGGGCTGAGCGTTCCCCATTCCCTGTCAGGAGGGATCCCAGGGACACCCCGTGCTTGGGCACCCCCCGTGTGTCAGGGTGGGCAGGGTGGGCAGGGGTCCCGCACAGCACGTACCGTACTTAGCTGCCTTTGCTGCTGCTGCTGCCGACGGCACCCCTGCAGACAAGGGAGACAGGGACCCTCAGCCACCATGGCCCTGCAGAGCCAGGCCGTGGGGACAGGGCTCCTGGAACAGTCACCTGCCACCCCGGGAACACCTCCGACACCGGGCACCGCTCCGGGGACACCTCCGACTCCGGGCACCAAGCCAGGGACACCTCCGACTCCGGGCACTGCCCCTGGACCTGGAGGGAAGGAGAGGAGTCAATCCCCCCACAAACACCCTACTCTGTCACCAGTGGGGATACAGTCTGTTCCAGGGTCATAGGAGTCTCTTGGGCACCAACTTTGTGGTGGGCTCCTCACTCATCTTAAAGGAGCTCCTCAGGAAACCTGGGATGCACCCAGTAGTTTGATTCCCAGCTCCCTACACCCATTAAGGGCCTGGTCACCCAGGATGCTGGGGACTCCCAAGGTCCCCCAAGGCTGTGGCTGTACATCCCAGCTGGCCTAGGCTGGCATGTTCTCCCTGAATGCTCCAATATGTGATTTGCTCCTTGCTTTTCCTCCACGGAACAGCCAAGGAGGGGATCAGTGGAGATCTGCATCACCAGGACCATCCCTCACTAGGGAAGGACAGTTCAGCACAGACACCATGTCCCCAGGCACCCCGCTGGCCCCTGGCACAGCAAACCCACATCTCATGGAGAGACCACATGTGATGGGCATGGTCTGCCCCGTGCCAGGCTGCTGCATCCTGAAGGGCCCATCAGCCCTTCATCACTGCTGGAAAAGCTGCTGGAGCCACATAGCCCCTGGCATCGATGCACGGCTCTTCCCTGTCCCGAGATCTGTCCGACGCAGCAGGTACCCACCAAAAGCTCCTGCCTTTGCTGCTGCCTTCGCCGCTGCTGCCGCCGCTGCCGGTCCTCCAACTGCCGGGATAGCGGGAGAGAGTCAGGCATGTGAGATAAAGGAAGGAGAACTTCCACGAGCCCCAGGGCAGAGCCCTGTCATCGCCTCACCTCCAACTCCTGGGACACCGCCGACGCCGACACCGGGCACGACTCCCGGGATGCCGCCGACACCGGGCAAGACACCGGCTCCTGCCGCAGGGGACAGCACGGTTAGCCGATGGTGCGGGGACACGGGGACACAGCCAGCATTCCCGGGGCTGGGAGCAAGAGAAGGGAGGGAGCAGCTCCCTGCTGGGAGATTGGTGGGATTTGCACCACAGAGGGCAACTCACCGAGTTTCGCTGCTGCCTTCGCTGCTGCCGCCTGTGCTCCGACCCCTGCGGAGGGACACGGGCACTGAGCCACTGAGAGCCTGAGACCACTCCCACCTCAGCTCCCCCACCCCACAGGGACCTGGAGATCCTGCCAGCATCTGTCCCCCTCTCCTGTGAGAGGTGCTGGTCCCCTCCGGGCTGTCCCTGCAGTCCCCAGACAGCCGGGCAGTGCCCAACACCCATCCAGGGGCCAGCAAGGTGACAAGGTGCGCGGTCTCCTGCCATGCCCATGCCAGTCCCCACCCTGGGGCTGCGGGGTCGGAGTGTACCTGTCCCGGTGGGGTATCCTGCCTTTCCTGCCAGGAGGCCGGCTCCTATCCCGCCGGGCCTGAGGCCTGCAATCACAACACAGCGCCAGGTCAGGCACCGGCCAGGGAAAGGACGACGAGACTGACGGAGCGCCTCCCTTGGATCTCCTCCCCCTGGCGCCCGAGGATGAAGGGGGAATGCCAAAGCCAGCTCCTCCCCACTTGAGATCCCAGTTCAAACCTCCCTGTCTGGAGCGGCGCAGGACTTATCCTGTGGATTAACAGCTCCCAGGGATGCCGGGAGAGTTGAGTTCCCTGGCTGATCCAGAGGCACAGTGGGCAAGGCACGAGGTCCCTAAGGGACCACCTCACCCTGGGAGTGGGATATCCCTCACACCACTCCGAGGGTCAGTGGCCACGAGGTCACGGCAGCAGCCACTGGAGCCACAAGGAGTGAGGACACAAGCACTCACCATGGGGCAGCTTACCATTGGTGTAGGGCAGTCCATATCCACCTGGGGACGAGAGGAGAGAAAGGGGGTTAGCACCTGGCTGCTGCTGGCCTGTCCCCTCTGCCCCACGGTGTGGCCTCGCTCTGCCAGGGCTGTGCAGCACCAGCCCAGGGGCTCCGTCCATTGTGACAGTGAATCATCCGGAATACAAACCCCCGTGGTGGAGCTGGGCCAGGAGATGCTGTTCTCCCTCACCTTGGAAGCAGGGACTGAAAGAGCCGCTCCCTCTCAGCCCTGGCTGAGGGCTGTGGCGCCTGAAGCTGGTTCAGCATGAGCCTCCCATGACCCTGCTCCTGCGAGGGGTCCTGCGGGAGCCCTGCGGCAAGAGCTGTACCCAGCTGGCTGCACCCTGGCCAGCTCCGAAGGAAAGGTTTTAATTGGAATCAGGGCTTGGGAGCCTCGGCCGAAATGTGGCCTCATTAGTAGGTCAGTACGAAGGGATGGGGAGGGATTAGGAGCTGGAACATCGCGGCCAGGGAAATGTCTCCTTGCAAAAGAGCCGGATCCCAGCACGCGGAATGGCGTGGGGATGCCCATGACTCAGCAGGGACTGTGGGCTTGGGAGCCAGCAGCTCACAGCTCCCATCACTGCTGGCAGCAGCCCGAGGCCATGGGCTGCTGCATTCCTGGAGGGGACACCTCAAGCTGCACACAGGGTGGAGGTGCCTCCAGCAAGGGGGCCTTGGGCAGGGATGTGGCTGCCTGCAGCCAGGATGGAATTACTCATGGCACAGCATCTCCTCAAGCACTGGACACCATCCGCTCCCAGCAGCCAACATGTGGGGACCAGATTTCCCTCCATCCTGCCAGGCTATCCCATGGTGTCCCACAGCAGCACAGTGGTGCTAGTGGGCAGAGGCTCACAGAGAGCTGTGCCTGGTGTTCCCCACCTTGAGGGCACCTTATCAGCATCTTGCTCAGCCTAAAGCTGGGAAAGGGCACACACACATGGAGGTAACTCCAAGGGCCCAAAGTCCAAGCCTTAGGTCTCCAAGGATTTTGCCAGGTCCAAGTCCAGCTTGCCACCACCTCCAGGTGGATAAGAAGGCAGCCCTTGCCCTGGGCTTGTGTCCATGTGAATGTCACCAGCACTGCCAGGAGTGCTCAGGCTGATGCACACACTGGAAGGGCTCTGCACATACTGATGCCACCCAAGCACAGCTTGACACTGGGGAGCGGTCCCCATCCCTACAGTATCAATGAGATCCTGACCTTAGCCACAGCTTCAGACTGGGCCTCCAGCAAGGTGGGTGACCCCAGGGCCACCTCCTGAGTGGGGACAGCACAGGAGCAAGTAATCTAAAGAGATGATTCTCCACTGAAAATGTTTTTTGTCCCACTGTCTCCTCATCCCCTCTTAATCTAGACCTACTGCAGTGGGGAGAGTGCAGGGGATACCCCACGTGAGGCAGCCTCAGATCCACCTGCAGCATCAGGACAAGAGCCTCCACAGTCAGCAGCACAGTCTGTCCTTGCACTGCCAGCCCCGAGCCCTCAGAGGTGACAAACTGGCATCCCCCAGCATCCCAGGGAGGCCTGGATACACACAGCTATCCTGAGCCCTGTCCTGGGGCCGGGACCCAGACAGGGTCCTCTGGCAGCAGGGCCAAGTCTCTTTGAGGATCGGAACTCTGCTCCACTGCAGGAAACTGGAGCAGGCCAGGGATCCCTGCTGCTGCTGGTGGCCATAGGCCCTGCTGGAGGGAAGCCAGAAGAGCTGCTGGGGCTGGAGCTGGAGCTGGACTGGGATGTGCTGCCCAGCGGAGGCTCCTCTCACCGAGGCTCTCCTGACTCCAGCAACTTGTTTGGGTGCATAGGGGAATGCCTGCAGATCTCCAATGCACTCTGGGGGTGGGGGCCCTGCCCAGATGTGCCTGACCTCCTCCTCGGGATGCACTGGAGAGCAGTCAGGTGGCAGCATGGCCTCTGGAGGGCACAGAACCTGCCACTGTCCCTCTGTGGGCACGGCTGCCTGAGAACAGGCAGAGCTGGCACCCAGCACAGGGCTTTGCAAGAAATGTGTCCAGAGCAGCCCAGGCTGCAAAAGGGGTGCTGAGTTCCCCCAGGCTGACCTGCTCTGGTGCTGAGCCCCATCCAGGTGAGCAAGTGGGGAGGTAGACCTGCCTGGAGCTCCCAGGTGGCCTCACCTACAGCTCCTTGAGCCAGGACACCTGGCCCAGGTGAATGTCCAGCCCAACCCCAGCAGCCAGAGAAACCAGACTGTCCCTGCAAGGGCTGTGCCTAGTGTCAGCAAGAGCTGGTAGAGACATCCCAGGGTGGCCTGGCCCAGAGCGTGCCCCCAGAATGTGACCCTTCCTACCTTACAACAGCTGGAGAGAGGCACAGCATTGTCCACATGAGCCACAGGCACCACCCCAGCAGCTGCCCATGGGGCTGCCACAGGCAGGGCACAGCAGAGCCCCTGGCTCTGTCCTGCTGTCCCAGGCACAGGCACTGCCAGATCCAGGGGACCTGTAGGCACCATGCCTCAGCCCTGGGGAACGGCGGGTCCTCCTGACACTGCTGGGGATCCTTCACCTGCAGTGAAGCCACTCTGCTGGCTGTGGAGCTTACCTGGGAGCTTAGGAGCTTTGATGGGATACCCCAGAGGGACACCGGGCTGCTGACCTCCAAAACCTCCCAGTCCTGCAAACCAACAGCAGACTCTCACCTGGAGCCCGCGCCACCAGTCCTGGAGGGAGAGGAGTGCCCCAGGGCACCCTGGCAGAGGAGAGTGGGTGGCTTGGGAAGCCCTGAGGCATCTTCTGGTGTGGGGAGACCATGGCTGTGAGGAACAGGCTTGGGAAGGAAGAGAAGGACACGCAAGAGAGATGGGACACTCACCAGGGATTCCTCCAAAGGCTCCAGCTCCTAAAAGAAAATACAAAGACGCCTCTGTGAGCCTTGGACTGTTCCTGGAGGCCCAAATTAACCTAAGTGGATTCAGCTGTAGGTTGGCTTCACTGCTAAGTGCCCTGTAGGGCTGTGATCCCAAAAGATGTGCTAGAGTGCAGAGCAGGAGCCAGCCCTGAACCCACTCCAGTGTTCCAAGGGGATTGAGGGGACCTACCTGGGGCTTTAGGCTTGACTCCAGCTCCAGTAGGGACTCCGGGCAGTACCCCCACACCAGGGAAGCGAACACCTGGAGCAGAGACCAGAGGGGTGAGCTGGGGCCTCAGGTTGTTACTGGTACCCAAGACTCCCACACCCAGCCTCCAAATCCCTGTCACCTATAGCACCCTTATCCTCAGGGGCTTGCTGGGACTGCCCTGTGCCAGCTGCCTGTACCTCCAGCTGCCAGGAAGGGTTTGCTCCAGGCCTGGAGCAGCTTGTGGAACAGACTGGGAGCCTGCAGGGAACATGGCACGCAAGAGGGGTCCCACTGGTGACAGCAAAGCCCCAGCCAGGCATGGGCAGTGCTCTCTGCCCTGGTGCTGCTCGGTGGTCTGGGGCCAGATGCAGCTCTCCAGCCCTACAAGGGCAGCAGACAGTGTTTTGGCCTTGTGGTCCTTTGGGTTGGATTTTTGGGTTTTGAGTTTCCTTTTGGTTTGGGGTTTCTTTTTCCCCTCTTACAAATGTCTTTCATTATAACTCGAGCATTTTCAGACATGGAAAAGACATTCCTGACTAGCAAGACACTTCGGACAGTGTCGAAACATCTTGTTTTCACAAGTTTTCCTCCCCCAAATTACTTTGCACTAAGGAATTCCTCTCTCCTGCCACCTCCTTCCCCTCCTTCCCATGCCGCTAGCCCTGGTGGCTGTGCCAGCTCCTCTCCCAGTGCTGATGCTGCCTGTTTCTGCCAAGCTTGGCACAGGATGGAGATGCTGGGTCCCCCCATGTCTTTGGCGCAGTGGAAATGTCACTGTGACCTCAGCGAAGGGGTTTGGAAGCTGCAGGGAGCGGTGGGAAGCAGGCGGGCAGCAGAGCAGGGTGCTCTCCCCACGGGGGGTGCTGGCACTGGGCAGGGACCACTTAGGAGGTTGGGGTGCTGATGGTGGGATGGGGACCCTCAGAGCTGGGGTGCTGCTGGCAGGGTGAGGATCTCTTCAGAGGTTAGGATGCTACTGGCAAGGTGGGGTGGGCACCCCCAGCTCACCTGCCCCGGGGAGAACGCCGCCCGGAAAAGCTCCAGGAATCCCAGCACCTGCAGGCAAAGAAATTCAGGGATGAGGGGCCGGATGAAATCGCTCCCCGCCCCGGCCCCTACTCCGGGGCCGTCACCTACCTGGTATTTTAGGGGGTTTCCCTGCCGCGCCAAGGCCGGGCTGCACCGCGCCCGGTACCACGGCACCTGCGGGCAGCAGAGACCCCTGAGCCCCGGCCCGGCTCCTGCCCACCCCGGGGACAGCTCTGCCCCAGGCTTGGCTCTGTGGGGAGCGAGGGCTGTTTCCTACCTGTGGAGACCCCGAGGCCACCAGGACCACCAATTCCACCTACGCCTCCAATGCCAGCACCTGGGGGCATTGGGAAGAGGGGTGTGCTAGGGGGAGGTGCCACCGCTGGGCTGCGGCTGGCCGGGGCCAGGGAAGGGACAAACTCAGGATGGCCCTTGGGGTCAGGGTGAAGGGGACGCCCTGGGGCAGTCCCAGGGGTGAATCCCCCACAATGAGCACAGGAACCAGGCAGCTCTGTGGTCTCTGCTCCTCAGGTTTGGCCAATTCCCCCACACCTGGGTCCCTGCGAGTCACTGGAGAGCCCATTGAGAGCATCAGCTCCTGCCTGCAGCCCCGACTCCACAGGAAATCTGTCCTGGCTCAGACTCTCAGGGGACACCGGGAGTCCTTGGGGGCTGCCCGAGTCCCGGGACCACCTTGCCCAGACCCCCCCAGCACTCACCAGCTTTTGCAGCTGCCTTGAGCGCCGCGGCCGAGGCGGCTCCCGGGAACACCCCCCCGGGGAAGGCAGCCCCGGGGAACAGACCCGCAGCACCTGTGGGGAGAACAGCCAGCATCAGCATCTCTAAAACACAGCTGCCAAGAGGGGGTCCTGCCCTCGCGGTGGGCACAGGGGGTGGTGAGCTGTGGAGGCTGTGCGGCAGTGCCAGGGCTGGTGTTAGGCTGGGCGAAGCTGCATTAGCAGGCACTGCCCTGTCCTGCATCCCCAAATTTGTGCTCCCATCCACATCCCACCTGGCACACACAACATCTGACACCCCTGCAGAGGGTGCTGACACCCTGGAGCCCCAGGCTGACCACCTGCAGGCACCGTCCCTCTGCTGCTGGCCCTGCAGGCACCTCCAGTGCCTCCTCTCCTGTAGGGTCACCCCACTGTATTTGATGTCACCATGCTGGGGAAGCTAAGGGCTGCCTCTTGGGTGGCTGCAGTCCCTCAGATCTGGGAAGGGCACCCAGCTCAGATGGGACCCACCCAGCATGCCCTGGAGAGCTGTGGAGACAGGGACAAGGGATGTGCTGTCCCCAGGATGGGTCTCTGGGGACATTGCCCCAGGGTTGGCCTGGAGTGCGGTGGACAGTGGTCAGTGCTCACCTGGCTGCAGGCCAAGGGGGCCGATTCCCCCAAGTCCTCTGACCCCTAGAAAGAGAAGCAGGGTGAGGTGGGGAGTGGCCAGACCCAAAGGGACAGAGGAGTGGGGAATGGGAGAAAAGCCCAGGGACGGGTGACAAATGTCCTTGCCAGCACTTGGGTCTTCCATCCCATCCGTTCTGCTTCACCCACCCCCCACCTTGCCGGGCCACAAGGGGATGGAATCAAAATGTTTATGGCTGAGGAATGAGGCCCTGGGTCTCCAGCCAGCACTGCCTTCCAACATCTGGGGCTCATCAGCCCTCGCTCCCTCCAGGCGCAAATTCCGGAGCTGCTGGCTCCGGGCGCGGACACCACTCTGGCTGGGCCTTCGCAGCCGCCCCGCGTTTGGTTTTAATTACGCTGAAATAAAGGTCCTTGTTTTTCTTTCCACGAGCTGAAATCTGAGCAAACGGAGGCTGCCGGTCCCCGCCTCGGGCTGCAGCTCCCACTGCGCAGCCAGGCCAGCTCAGGGGGCCGGGGACATGGGATGGCCCTGCTCTAGGCACAGTGGAGACCCCTGGGGTGGGCACAGAGGGGACCCCAGGGTCTGCCTGAAGCAGCATCTCTCCATGGGGATCAAGAAGCACAGGGTGCCCAGAGCAGCTGTGGCTGTCCCATTCCTGGGAGTGTCCAAGGCCAGGTTGGACACTGGGGCTGGGAGCAGCCTGGGACAGTGGAAGGTGTCCCTGCCATGGCAGGGGTGGCACTGGACAGGCTTTATGGTCCTTCCAACTCAGGTCATTCTATGATTCCATGATTTCCCTTGGCCCCAGGTGTTGCACATTCAGCCCCTGCTACCCCAGGCTCTGTGCCCTCCAGCTGTGCCTTCTCCAGCTGCGCATCCTCCTGCCAGCTTCTTCCCTCTCTCCTGGTGATGTCCCCTCTCCCAGTATTCCTAGGCCAGGCAAAGCCCAGCGTGGGCTGCAGGAGCCTCTGCAAAAGCTGCTTGGCCCAGCGGCAGGCAGGTGGAGGCTCTGCCAGCTTCCCACTGGGACACTGGCTCCCGGCTTTGCATCTCCTCTGCAGCTCTGGCGCAGCTTTACAGGCAGCAAGCACCCCTAAAGAGTGGTTTGGAAGGGCTGGGGGCAGAAGGCAGCACCAAAGCGGGGTGGGAGAGGGACACTCCTGGAGGCTTTTGCAGGATTAGTGTGGCAAGGCAGGGCTGGGTGTGCCTTGGCCAGCTGCAGCCCCCCTTGGCCACGGAGGAGCAGTGTGAGGGCAAGCAGTGGTTGGGAACTGTCCTGGCCACTGGTGTGCCTGGTGGTGGTGAGAGCCAGGGAAAGGCTTCTTACCTGGTTTGGGAGGTTTTCCTGCAGTCCCGAGTCCTAGGGAAGAGCGAGTGGGGGGAGAGGGGTCAGAGCCATCCTCCCTCCTCGCATCTCCGGGCAGGGGGACACGTGGGACAGGGCAAGTCTTGTGGCAGACACCCTGCCCAAACAAGGCAGATCTATTGGGCATCCTGCCCCTCTCCCCAGCCCAGCCTGTCAGAGGGTCCCAGAACTCACCTGCTCCCAAACCTCCAATTCCAGCACCTGCAAGCAAGGGCCTGGTCTGAGCACTGCCCCTGGGAGCACTCAGCTGCTCCCGGGGGACCCTCAGGAGGTGGGGAGGTGACACATGGGTGTCAGGGGATGGGACAGTCCTGGGTTAAGGGCCCTCAGGGTAAGCCTGGCACTGCTTTGTGTCCCCACACTGTGGGGCTGATGCTGAGTCCATGCTGAGCAGCCAGACAGGGTGTGCCCTTGTCACCTGATCCTGGCTGGCAGGTTCCTAGCCTTCCATGGTGTCTCAAAGGCATTCAAGAACCCCCCAGGCACCTGCCCATCCTTGCAGACAGGGTGATGCCTCCTCCCAATGGTGCCTGGGCCCCCTTACCTGGGAAAAAGCCTCCTCCTGGGACTCCCCCTCCCGGGATAGCACCAGGAACCCCTGCAAGAGAAGAGACCCTTGTTAAAATCCCCCCAGAGATCCAAGGCAGGGCGGTGGGGGCTCCTCCTGGTTCCCCTGCTGCTTCCTGTGGAGGAGTTGGGATGTGGAGCTCGAGGGCAGGTCCCTGCCTTTCCTTGCATCCCTATTTGCCCAGGGTGACTGTGGTGACAGGACTCAGTTGTGCCCCTGGCACCTCAGTGGAAGTGTCAGTAGGACTTGGCCCTGCAGGAGGAGGGGACATGGGGCTGGCTGCTGTCCAGCTCTGCTTCCCAGCTCCTGCCCCATCCCACAGCCAGGGCTGCGTCCATCTTCTCCAGCCTCACGTGGCTCTGGGAGGTGGGTCCAGGCACAGCCATGGATGTGGGGCTGTCCCAGTCCATCCCCACTGTCCCTGCTGGTCCCAGCCACACCTCAGCATCCTCTGGGGCTGCCCCAAGGATCCTTGGATGTGTCCTGTCTGCTGAGGTGCCAATGGGAAGAGACAGCTCAGGCCAGTGGGACTGGGGTGACAGACTGGGGGGACACTGCTGAGACCCACTGAACCCCCCCTGTGTCCCTCTGCCTGTCTGTGTGACAGTGTGTGACACACCACCCAGGTGTCAGAGGTTTCCAGGGCATCTCAGCTCATGCTCAGAGGCCACAACAAGGTTTTTTGGCTGGTTTAGATGCTGGCAGTAGTGCCTCTGCTGCAGGCCACCAGGCTACCACTCCCAGCTGGCCTCCCACCTCCAGCAGGGCCATGGGTGGGCTGGGGAGCTGCAGGTGGGCTGGGGACACCAGGGGACTGCAGTGCAGAGGGAAGCTCCTATTCTGGCAGCAGGAGATGGCTTGTGGTGGGGTTTGCAGGACAGAGACAGGCAGGAGGGCGTGGGGGGGCTGCCATGGCCACAGTCCCCGTGGCAAGCTGCAGCCAGCCCTGCTGCCTGCGCTGCCACAGGGCAAGGATTTTAGGGCAGACGGGCACTGGAGACCCTGCCGGGGCGAGGCTGGGACCTGAGGCAGTGGCCTCCCCAGCGGCCCAGGAAGTGGGTGCATGCAGTGGCACAGCCCTGGCAGCATCACCACGGGCTGGGCAATGCCCAGGGGCTGGGCAGGACAGTGCCAGAGCCCGGGGAGGACAGGCATGTGGCAGGGCTGGTGGGCAGCAGGGCTGGCACACAACGGTAGAACATTGTGCTGTACATCTCCATCGCAGATGTGGGGCAAACTCTGGGGGGCGTCTCCTGCACTGTGGCCCACCAGGGGCAGGGATGAAAGTGTCCCCTGGGCCCTGCTCACAGGTCCCTTCCACCCTGGGTACCTGGCAGAGATGCCCAGCTCCTCACAGGGATGCACCAGGGTGTCAGGATACACCCGTGTGTGACAGGGGTGCATGCACAGATGTTGGGACACTCAGTGGCAGGACAGGACATTCCTGGGGGTGCAGCCTGCAGGGGGAGGAGCCATGCCAGGACCCATCATACAGCCCCAGAGAGTGGGACCCAGGCCTGTGCACCCCTATATCCCCTTCCGAGGTTCCACCAGTGTCCCTTGGATAGGAGGGGGACACGTGCTCAGCCCCCGGGCATGGCCCGGCCTGGAGCCTGGTCAGGGGGTTCTGGAGCAGCTCCTCCTCCTGACCAGGGGGTGACAGAACGGCTCCTTCTCCCAGCACATTCCGCAGCCACACCACCCCCTCAGCCTGGATAAGAGCTCCAACTCCTGCCTTGTTTCCAAACAAACTCCAAGCGTCTGCCCGCTGCCAATTCTCTCTCCCTCCCAGCCCTGCTGCCTCTGGGAGCCAGTGCCAGGCATGGCCAGGGACCCCTGTGACAGAGCCAGGGACCGTCCCTGCCCAGCAGGGAACGGTAAGCCCCCATCATACTCCCCAGCCTCAGCCCCCCAAAACCAGGCAAGGTCCCTGATGCTGTGGTGACAATGGGGGACCCAGGCTGACCTCCCCTCCCCTATGCCAGTGCTGCCAGATGGAGACTCCCAAGGAAGCTGGGACAAGGATTTCTCACTGCATCCCTGCAGTGTGGGGACCACAGAGATGTCCAGGTGTCACCTGTGCACAGCCACAGCTGCCAAACTCAGCCCTTTATCATCATCACCACCCTCCTGGGGCACTAAGGGTCCTGCTAGGAGGGTCCCACTGTAGTGACACTGTCACTGCCCCCTCCCCAGGCATCTCCCAGGCACCACTCCAGAGACAGGGCTCCGTGCCTGGACACATTTGCTGTGTTGATCTATCTGCTGTTCCTTGCCCAGATCAGGAGGTGGGTGGGGGGCAGGTCAGCAAGGCCTGGCAGGAAATGGGACAGCCTGGAGGCAGTGGGATGTGTGGCTGGGTGGTGGTGCCAAGTGGCTTTGGGGGAACAAACCTTTCCCTCAGGAGCTCTTCCTGACCAGCTCTGCTGCCAGGCACAGCTGGATTTGCACTGCCCTTGATGCTCCTTCACAAGCTGCTCCCCCAGAGCCCAGCTCAGAGCTTTTCCCTCGTGCAGGCACTGTTGGGGGGGTCCCTCCAGATCTCTCCAGCATCTCTGGTCCCTCCCCCTGGCTGCAGCACTGAGCACAGATGTTGGTGACAGGCCACACACTGGTGAAACTGTGACTACACAGGGCTCTGGCCATTGCTCTCTGGCCATCTCTGTCCTTGCCCAGCCTCATGGCCAGCAGCCCCCAGCCCAGTTTGGGATCTATGTGCTCCTATTTGTCCTCTCCACTCATTCCCTTGGCACATCAGGGAAGGGGAGTCTGAGTCAGAAGCTTCCCAGCACTGAAGCAGCTCTGTGCTGCCTTTACTCTGAGCCTGCCAGGACCTTGGGAAGGGGATTTTCCTGAGCTCCCAGCCTGTCTCCTGGGCTGGGCTGGCTGTGAGCCTGCATCCCATCCCAGGGATGGCTTCTCAATCCAGGGGCCAGAGAATTCACAGCCACTAGTGCAGCCCCAGCTGTGTCAGGATGTGAGCCATGGAGGTGCTCCGGATATGGTGTGGAGTCTCCTTGTTCACAGGAATGGGACGTTTTCCCCCCACAGCTCCATCCACAGGTGTGGATATCCATGCTGCTCCACTGCCAGAGCTGCTTTCTATCCTGTTTGGATCGGCTGCACTATTTCTATATGCACCACTGCTTGCAGCTCCCTTCACAAGCCAGAAATGCAGAGAATTTCTCTATTCCATAGGTTTTGAGACCAAGACCAACATGGAGAATTCACTACAGGACACCCCCCTCATACCTCATCCCCCCTCTGTGCCCATGGGCACCCGCTCCCGGAGAAGCCTCAGTGTGAAACCACCACCATTTCCCCTCTTCCCTCATTCCACTGTTTTCTTTTTCTTGGGAGAAAGTTATGGAAACATTCAGTCTCCAAGCGACTTTGAAGCTATGCTGCATCTTGGGCTGAGCTCGCTGGTAGCAGCTCGGGGGGAGCGGGGGGGCTGCTGCCGAGGCCTGGCTCATCTCCAGCCCCCCTGAAGCTGCAGCTTTCATCTCCGAGCGCTGGCAGACGAGCTGTACCCTGCCAGTTGTGAGGGGAGGGAGCAGCCCCAAGAAGCCAGCATCCAGCTGGGAAGGGGAGATGCCATCCCAGCCCCATCCTGGGGACCCTGGGTGTCCTTGGAGGGACCCCAGGCTGGGTGCTAGCACACCTAATGCCTGCCCCTCTGCACCCACCTGAGCTGCCCCCCACGGACCCAGAGCTTGCAGGGTTTGGACCTACCTGGGGTCCCTCTTGTCCCTCCTGGGAGTGTCACTGCCAGGGGATGCCCTGTGCTCCATACAGGAAGCACTAAGGGCTGGATGGAAGCACTGAGGGCTGGATGCCCTGCTCCAGATGCTGGGACAGGTTGCACTTGGCACCTTTAGGGAATCACGGCACCTTCCCCCTGCAGTGACCTGTGCCCAGCTGTGCAGGTCCCCACAGTGCCAGCACAGCTCTGCTCCCCAGGGGTAGATCCCCAGGGGCTGATCCTGACCTGCTGCTGGGGTTCTCCTGAGTGCTGCCAGCTCAGCTCCTTAGCACTTCTCTGAGGTGACAGTCTGGCTTTGAACCCCTCAACCCTGGCATGTCTCAGGGTTCCCTCTCCTGCCAGATTGATTTGGAGCTGCACTGGCAGCTGGTGCTGGAGGACACGGACCTGACCATCTCCAGAACCCTGGAATTCCCCCTCACTATGCCACTGTCCCTCTGTGCCAGCTCTGTCCCCAAGGGTTGGTGTGCAGGGAGTGAGTGAGACACCAGGCACTGCCCAGTCCTCCATGGGAGAGCCTTCTCCTGTGTCCCACCAGCAGTGGGACTATCTCCAGGGTCAGCACACCTCCTCTATGAGCTGCTTCCCAAACCAGCAAACACCTCTGGGGACTGAGCCAGGGGCTGGAGTGGTGAACTGTGGTGAAGTGGTGAAGCAGTCCTGAACAGCTCGGGAACAGCTGCAGGGTCTCACCTGGGATCCTAAGTCCTTCAGAGACCGTCCCAGCTCACCACAGCTTGAAGGATCAGAACAAAGCCATCCTGGATCAGCAAATCACATCTCTTTCACTGCCAGAGATGGAGAGTGCCCGTGACTGAGTACATCCCATCCAGCATCCCGAGCAGGATTAGGCACCAACAGCAGCTCGACTTCCCAGGCAGCTCCTGGCTCTGGGATCTCACTGCCTGTGCAGCCAGGACCAGCCAGCCTGAGATCAGAGTCCCGTGAGCTGCATGGCACAGGCAGATGGAGCTGCTGAGAGCTATGCCCTTGGTGACAAGTGGCCCAGCCTGTGGCTGCTGTGATGCCTACCCAGCCCTGGCACTGCCCACGGTATCCTACTCCCTGATGTCCTCCAGTCCTCAATCCTCTCTGTCCAACAAGCCCCACACGACAGCCCCGGCAGGGACCCCCTGGCCGCTGGTGGCTTGGCCCATCGCACACTCTCCTTGTTGAAACCACCCAGCTCTCCGGAGGTGACCGTTCCCTCCCCGGGGTGCTGTCGCCTCCTCAAAGCGCTCTGCCCAGTTTGGCCACTGCAATGGGGGCTCTGAATCTGTGCTCAGTTGCTCTCTCTGCCTGGGTGGGAGCTCAGCTCCCAGTCTGACATGGTCACCTGGCAGACATTGGCTGCGGCAGCCGGGCCGTGTCACACGGCTGGGACTCCGACCCCTGCGCTGGCTGTCACCTTCCCGCCCTGGTGGCGTGTGCCTGGGCTGGGTTGTCACACAGCCCTGGGACTGCCCTGGGACAGGGACCCGACACTGGGGGCACAAGGGCGATGAGGGCAGTGTGAGGGCCCCCGGCATCCCCAGGCTGCTGTTCGGGTGGGTCGAGCCGCTCTGCAGCTGCAGCAGCCCCGGGGATGTCACGGCCACACACTGAGCAGCAGCTCGCACACAGCGACTGCGGGATGCTGCCACCCACCCACCGCCCTCAGCTCCCGCTGCCATCAAACTGCGGGGTGGCAGCTGCCACCTCCCCGGGCCTCTCTCACTTCTATGTCCCACGGGAGTCTGGTGGCCACCCCTGGTGTCCTGCCTGCGTGTTCCTGAGCTTTTCGTGCCTCCAAGTCTCTCATATTCCCTAGCCTCTCCCGCTCTTGTATCTCTCATGTCTCCAAACCTCTGGTGTCCCCAAGCTTCTCACCAGGACACGCCTCACAGCCTCCCCCTGACAAGTGCTTGGTGCAGAGGTGCCATTACCGACTCCCCCGTGTCACCACCCTAGGTGACATCCCGTCCCACCCAGGCAGGGCATAAACCACCCATCGGTTTGAGGAGCAAAGAGCCCTCGGCAGAGGTGGCACCCGAGGGCCTGCCTACCCACCCTCGGGGATGTTCTCAAGACAGGGCAAGGTGGGTGACTGTCCCTGCTCGGAGCTGGGCAGCCGGGGCAGGCGAGGAGTTGCCCCGAGGGTGGGAGTGTCGCAGCCCCGGTGCTCGCGGAGGGTCCCCGCAAGACTGGAGCGAAGCGCTGGCCGGGGTAAGGGAAGGAGCCTTTCGTTCCTTACCTCCTTGCTGAGTAGCCGGGAGGATGGAGAGGAGGAGGAGGACTCCGGGGAGGAGGGGTGCAGCTGCCTGCCTTGCCATCTCTTGAAGCAATGCCCCCGTGCTCCCGCGGGCTGTGTGTTTTATCCCAGAGCTGCTTAATTGTTGCTTCCAGAGATGTGAGGGGAAGGGGAGGGGGGTGAAGAGGGAGGGGGAAAGGAGAGGGAGAGGGGGGGGGAGGCACAGGACACTACGTCATGAGGACAGGCCAAA